>PVKE010003073.1:0-75642 GCA_004027555.1 Craseonycteris thonglongyai | reverse complement strand
GGGGGCGAGGGCTCTGGAGTTGGGGGGCCGGGGGCGGGATCCCGGCAGGGTGTCCCCGAGAGGGGCGGACGCGGAGCGCGTGGGGTGGCCCGGACGGGGTCCCTGGGGGGGCGGGGATGCAGGGGTTGGCGGGCAGGGGCGCGGGGTCGGGGGTGGAGGGCGGGGTGCTGGGGGCGCGGGCTCGGGGGTGGGCTGGGGGTGCAGGAGGGAGGCGGGCCGGGGGCGCAGGGCTCCGGAGGGGTGGCCCGGGGGTACACGGGGGTGGTGGGACGGGGGCACTGGGGTACAGGGGTCGGGGGCCCGGCTGGCGGGACCCTAACTCGTCCCTGTCCCCTGGAACCCCGGCTGCCGGGGAGACGGGGCTCGGCGCCCGGGAGCAGGGGGGCGCCGGGCACTGGGAGGCCGGCAGGCGCCCCCCGGTGCGAGGGCGGCGGGCCCGGGGACGGCGGGCTGGTCCCAAGACCCTCCCGAGCGCCAGGAAGGCGCTGGGTCTTTCTCTGCGCGGGACTGACTCCCCAGAAGCGGGTCGCTTGCGCCCCAGGGCTGGCCTGAGAGCCCTCACGTCCGTCCCGCAGCGCCGCGGGTTTGGGCCGGCGGGACCCGCCACTAGCCGTGGGACGTGGACCGGCTCTGGGGCGTCTCGGCGCGCTCAGCCCGAGGCCGCTCCAGCGGGTGGGACTCGGACCTGGGCGTGGACGGCTATGTGGCGTGACAGGGCCCACGCCTAGTCCTGAAGTCACTGACAACTCACGTGACTATATTTTAAGTTCCTCGAGGGCAGGGCGCAGCCCCTGTCACACACCAAGTGTCCAGCTAATGCGGAATGAGTGAGTCTGCGCATCGTTGGTGCCCCCACATTGCTTGCTGACAGACTGACTTGAACAAATACCTATTTTCAGTCTGTATTTATGGATCATCATCTCTGAGCGGTGCTCGCTGCTAGGCTGCGAACAATGAAGGACAGAAAATAAAATTTCTGCCCTCTGAGAACTTAGTCAGGGGTATTAGTATCTTTTCTGCCTTCAACAGGGCCGGGGAAGAGATGGGGCTTTCCCTTGGGCCCCCACATGCTCTGGGTATATCCCTAGGTTACAATTACCCCGCCGCCTTGTATTCTTCTCAGTGAAGCCACCTCTGACAACAGATGCTCAACTTCAGATGGGGTTACATCCTGGTAAACCCCATAAGGTAAAAATACCCGAAGTCGAGAATGCATCTGAGACACCTAATGTACTGAACGTGGTAGCTCAGCTGAAACATGCTCAGAACACTGACCATTAAGCCTACAGCTGAGCTGCACCATCCAACACCATGAATACACTGTCAGGCACCGGGTGGTTACCCTGGTGATGGTATGGCTGGCTGGGAGCTGCAGCACCAGGGGAGAGTATCCTACCACACCCCCCTAACTATAGATCAACCTATGGAATGCATATTGCTTTCACACCATCACAGACTGGGGAAAAAAAGTAGTAAGTTGAACCACTGTAAGTCACAGACCATTTGTATTCAAATTAGACATACATACAGCCAACCCACCAACCCACAAGAATACTGCTAGTTCCCCAGCTGATTTATTTTTCTCCTTTGCACTGGTCACCATCTGATAGACTATCCGCATCATACTTATTTCATGTAGTAATAATATATCTTCCTCTTCCTTCGAATGTCAGCTCTATGAGGGCAGGGCCTTTTCTCTGTTTTGTTCACTTTACCCAGCACCTAGCATAGTACTAGTGCATGGTGCATAGGCAGTAAATAATCGTTTGTTTCTCCAACTAGATTGTGGGGTTTTACTAATCTTAGCAGTATCTGGCACAAGGGAGGTGCACAGTTAATGGTTGTTGGATGAGTGAGTGAATAGAAATGATTGAGATTGATGATTGCCTTTAGGTCCTCTGCCTTTCAAGAGTAATTAGGTATTAGAAGGAAAAAATAAATAAAATCACTGTTCTTGCCCTGTCAAGAGACATTTCATCTAGGCTATTGGTTCTCTATCATCATAAAATCATACAGTGATGACTCTCGCTTGTTATCAGAGATTTTTGCTTCCGGACATAGGACATTAACCTTAAGAACAAGACCATAAACCTCATGTTCACCAGGTTCCCACCCCATAAACCTCAGTCCTCTATCCGCATAGGTTACCACTTGTAACAGAGTGCATGAGCTTTTCGGTGCAACCATAACCCAGCGGCTTCAGATTCTGTCACTCCTTTGGCCTGTGCATTGCCTTTCAACTAAATGCCTGAGGAAGGTAGCAGTAAGACTAGTAGCTATGATTTATATAGCACTTTCGATGTATTGCTGCCAAGTATGGTTCTGAGTACATTGTGTACGTTGATTGACTTATTTAATGCACACAGCACCGGTTGGAGGTCCAAGTTACAAATAAGTAAACTGAGGCACAAGCTGGGAAGCCCTCCCAGCTGGGAAAGAAAAAAGCCAAGATTGAAACCACAATCATTTAATACTATCTGAGCTTTTAAACAACCAACTGGTACAGACTCTCCGGAACAGAACATAGGAAGCAGCGTTAAGTCATATCACCAAACAGTGTTGAACACACCTGTGTGTGTTGGGAGGGAGGGATGAATGGTGTGTAAGGAGCTCCCCTTTCCACCTCCCCACTCCTCTCTCCTCCCCTCCCCTCCTCACCCCTCCACTTCACCAGGGCTACTCTCTCTGTCCCATGGCAGGGCGGTCAGGATTCTGGCAAGGCTCTGAGAGTCTCCACTTTTCTGTTGTATTTTTGAACAGCTTTGTTTATGAAATAAAAGGATTTGAAGATGTAGATGGACAAATACAAGATGGAAAATGTTAGCCCAACTAGAAAATAAACATGAATAAAAAGAAAGCATCAAACCCTGATCATCTCACTCCATTGTAGATATATTCCCTTTAAGAAATGGAAATGTGGGTGGGGAAGCCAGGATGGCTCAGTGGGTTAAGCACTTGCTTTGCAGCCCCAGGGACCGAAGATCAAATCCTAGCCCCAGGCTGTGTGGACCCATGTACTGAACTGGGGTGTGCTTCTTCAGTTCCACGTGGCATTAAGTGGGATCACAGTGGAATTTAGCCAGTTGAATGGCCTAGTCTGGTGGATTCAAGATGGCTTCACCCACGCATCTCATGCCATGGCAGGAATGGCTAGAGGGCAACACTCCTATGTCATCTTTCTCATGGTGGTCTCAGGGACAGTCAGACATCATATGTGGGGGTTCCAAAAGGGAGTGTTCCAAGAAAGAAGGCAGAAGCTGTTAGTATTATGACTGAGACCCTGAAAACCTGAGACACAACTTCCACAGCATTCTATTGTGGAAGCAAGGCCAGGCTCAGAGAGAGGAGTTGTTCTCTACCTCTGAGTGGGAAAACAGCAAGGAATTTCCAGAAATCATCAAGCTACCTTACAGTCTTTTATTATTATTTTTTTTTCTTAAGATTTATTTTATTGTTTGAGAGAAGGTAGGAGAGAGGGAGGGAGGGAGAGAAAAGGGGGAAAGCCCAGAGCAGTCTCCATAGTTGCACATAATTAGCTGTGACATGGTTTCATTCCACACCAGTGGGTGTGGGGCTGTGCTGGGTGGGAACCAAACCCGGGGCCTCCCACGTGGGAGGTGAGCACGTTCTCTGCTGAGGCATCCTGGCGGTTACCAGTTGTGCTGCAGTTCAGCACATGGATTTGCACGGGCCTGGGCTGGGAACCGAACCCCAGACCTTGTGATCACGCGGCAATTGCTCAACCACCTAGCTATCCCGGCATCCCCTAGCACACTTGTTTTTTATGAAATTCTCTTTAATTAAATAAACCCCATTAGTAAAATCTCCTGTGATTTTTGTCCTTTTTTCATGTAGAAGCATGTATGGCACGGTCAGCTTGAAGATTTATAATGAAGACCAGCACTTGTTTGTGGAAACACTCAAGAGTAACACAATTCAGAGCTGTGCGTGCTTTTCTCCTCTCATTACCATTGTTCTTAAAGATTTCTCAGCATCTAGTTTCGCCAAACCCAGCACAGAGAAAGGCAAAGCCCATGCATCCAACGTTTTGTTAATCTAACAAACATTTAGTGACACCTACTAGGTGCTAAGCATATTAAACACTGAGGCTATAATGGTGAGCGAGGGAAATGTGGTCCATGCTTTCGTAGCAAGTGGGAGTCTATCTGGGAAGACAGATAAACAATAATAAAGGGTGAGACGTTCAGTGGTCTCGTGCCACAGGAAGGCTTGGCTGGAGCATCTCACAGGATGGAGGAGGAAAGTCCGTCAGGGTACGCTCACTGCTCAAACAAATAAGCCCCCAATTCAAATATCATAGTGGCTCTTTTGCCCTCAGTGAACAGTCAAAGAAAGTTCCCAAGTGTGGGTAGAAATGGAGAGCAGTTTCTCTTCCTGTAGGAACCAGGCTGGGGGAGGCTGTCGTTTCCATCCCAAGGCTGCCAGGTTTGCTGGGCACTATGGTCTCCCACAAGCAGAGGATGAAGGAGACTGGAGGTTGCCTCTTGTCTTGGGAGATTTTCTTGGGCTTGACTCTTGACTGCCTGTCCCTACCTTTGCCCAGAGACCGGTCACATGGTCCCCCTTACCACAAGGGAAGCTGGGAAATGTAGTCTTTGTGGTCAGGAAAAGAAGAGGAAATGGGTTCCTGAGAGCAGTAGCAGGCTCTCCTTCAGAATCCTTTTAGAGGACAAAGAGTTGTCTAAGCTCAGGTAGGCTGGCCGTGCATACCGTTTTCAAGGGGACAGTACCGTCGTTTTCTGTCCTGTTTAAAACAGTACGTCTGGTCAGGTTAAGGTGGGGGCTTTTATAAAGAATCCTAACAGGGGCAACCCAGATGAAACCTCATCTGTTTTTCATTTAAAGAACTTAATTTCGGATTCTAGAACACATACTATAAAAAAATTAGGCCTTTTTTCATCCTACACCTGGTTTAAAGGAGATCTAAGAAAACATGGAGAAACCATGATAGAGTATGTGAGTATTTTCATCAATAACAATTGTTGATGATAAAACTTCTTAGGTGAGTTTTAATTGGTTAGGGAGAGTGGGAATTGTACACACATTTGTTGTTTGGGAAGGTCCTTCAGAAGGCTAATCGCAGTGGAAAAAGCAGCTTGGCAAGGAAAAATTACCTTGGCATCTGACTCAATCTTGATTGATTGCTGTGAGCACCTGTACAATGAACGTGCCAGTCTGAGCGATGGTAGAGCAAACAGCTCCAAAAGTTTAGCTCCCTGCCACCTCTGGGCACCTTTAGCACCATGAGAAATTTTGCTTCATTTCAAACTATTGGTAGAGGTGACATTTTTTTCTAATAGTATACTCTGAAATCTTCAAGCTTCCTGTTCCCCCCCACCCCCACCCCCACCCCCCCCACACACAGAAGAACTGTACCTGTCAGCACGCTGCAAGGCTAGGTTTCTCTGAGGACTCTAGACTGTTAGTAGAAAATGGACGCACAGGGACTTCACGATTCCAGTAGCCTTGCTTTTCAAAACTAAGGCCATCTTCCTGTGCTACTGTCCTCATATTTTTTTTTTTAGATTTATTTTTATTGTTTGGACACAGAGAGAGAGAGAGAAGAAGGAGGGCCCAGAGCAGTCTCCATAGTTGTACATCATCAGTTTTCTACATGATTTCATTCCACAGGTGACAGCAGGGCTGCACAGCGTGGGAACCAGATGGGGGCTTCCGAATGGGAAGCACACCAGGGCAGGAGCTGAACCAGGGGCCTCCCACATAGGAGGCTCACCCCAGTGAGAACCAAACTGGGGGTACACCCAGTTCAGCACATGGGTCCTCATGGGCTGAGGCTGGGATTCGATCCTCAGACCCTAGGGCTACAAGATGAACACTCAACCCGCTGATCCATCCCAGCATCCCACTGTCCTCATATTAAAAACATCAACACTGTGGTGGCTAATTGTATGTATCGACTTCAGTGGGCTAAGGGATGCCCAGATAGCTGATAAAATGTTATTTCTGGGTGCATTTGTAAAGGTTTTCTGGACATTCATTAGCATTTGAATCTGCTGAGTAAAGAAGACACCCTTACCAATGCAGTGGGCACCATGCAATCCCTTGAGGGTCTCAATAGAACAAGAGGGTGGAGGAGGGTGAATTTGCTCTCTTTGCCAAAGTTGGGACATCCCATTTTCTCCTGACACCGGCACTCCTGGTTCTCTGACCTTTAGACTCCTACTGAGTTATACCACTGGCTTTCCTGGTTCTTCAACTTGTAGATGGCAGATGGTGGGACCCTCAGCCTTCATAATCATGAAAGCCAATTCCTATAAGGAGTTTCCTATATAGATATATCTAGATATCTATCTATAGAACCAAACAGAACCAATAAGCTATATCTATCTCTAAGTCATCTATTTCTTTATTTCGTGATCTAGAGCTAAATAACTTTATATGTATATACACAATACATATATGTCTATAGAGATATACAGAAAAGGTTCCCGGGAAATTTTATAGATCTCTACAGGTATATCTGGATAATCTATATAACTATATCCTGTTGGTTGTGTTTCTCTGGAGAATCCTGACTAATAATACAAACCTCAAAACCAACCAAACAAGCAGATCCGAGTGTCAGTGTGGACAGCTTCTCAAGACTTGGCTGTTTTGTGATCTTAGAGTTGGCACAAGCACTCAGTTTGAGTCCATGTGAACCTCCGATACTTGCTGTTGCCACTCCCCCAAGCCTCAGTTGCCTCATCTGTGAAGTGGAGATGAAAACACCTAACTCACGTGGTTACTGTGATTCATCTGGCACCCAGTAGAAACTGGAAGATGGTAGCTGTCATAATTGGTTTCAGGTTCCTTGCATTCCCATTCATTTTAGACATCATCAAGTACCTACTATGTACCTGAATAAAGTATTTTCCTGCCTTCAGAAGCCCACAACTACTAGAGGAGTAAACTCCTGGAAAAGCCAAAGAAGACTCGAGTAATTCTGACTTAGGAAGAAAAATTGTCAGAAAAGTGCTTGCTTTGCAGCCCTGGGGGCCAAGAATCGAATCCCGGCCCTGGCCTGTGTGGACCCACATGCTGAACTGGGGTGTGCTTCCCATTCGGGAGGCCCCCAGTTTGGTTCTCGCCCCCTGGTTCGGCCCCTGGCTCGAGGGGGCGTGCCTCCCATGCAGGAGACCTCCAGCCCGGTTCCCGCCCTGCACGGCCCCTGCCCACCTGTGTGGAACGAAACTATGTCAAAAGCTGATGACGTACAAACATGGAGACTGCTCTGGGCACCCCCCCCCTTCTCTCTGCCTCTCTCTGTCTCTCTCTGTCTCTGTCAAAAACAATAAAATAAGTTAAAAAAAAAAAAAAAAAAAAGACTAGCCTTTGATCAAGACCTTGCTGAGAAGGACCCAGGTAAGTCAAACAAGCAGAGGATGCAGGCAAGTGAAACAAGCGTGCTAAAAAACTTGCCAAGGTTCCATTTCTCATCTTTCCCTCCTCATCCAAAAACCTGCCCCCACAAGGCCTTACCTCCAGCAAGATAAGCCTCACATTCCAGAATTAGGAATAGGCTTGAAGTGTAAATATCCCCAACAGAAGTCTCCCTGCAACAAACTCTCAGTTTAAGACATAACTATTGGTATGGGTACTTTCTGGATAGTAGGGCTTGATCAGGAAATTGTAAGCTACATGGAAGGGTTACTAGAAGGAAACCATTAATTATTACACAATCTTTCGCCACTTTCAGTTTCGTTAGAACAGTGGGCAGGGAAGCCAGGATGGCTCAGCCTGTTAAGAGCTCGCTTTGCAGCCCTGGGGACTGAGGATCAATTCTGGCCCTGGCCCATGCGGACCCATATGCTGAACTGGGGTGTGCTTCCCACGCGGAAGGCCCCCAGCCCAGTTCCCGCCCTATGCAGCCCCTGCCCACCTGTGTGGAACAAAACCATGTGGAAAACTGATGACATACAACTATGGAGACTGCTCTGGGCCCTCCCCCTTCTCTCTGTCTCTCTCTATCTCTGTCAAAAACAAAAAAGAACAGTGGGCACAAGTTAGATAGTATAGCTACATTTTGGAATGCTTAATTTATGTCCAGCATGGTCCTTCATATACATTATTTTGCTAAATCTTTGTACAATTCCAAAGAGTATGATTATCCGTATTTTTTTCAGAAAAAGAACACTAAATCTTAGGCAGCCTACAAATCTGGCTCAATTGGTATCAGGATTAAAATTCAAATATGAGTCCAATCCTTATCTTTTGACTACTGCCTGGCAGGTGAATTTGGGGAGAAAGTCAAATATTTAAACACAATTCAAAAAATTCCAACTATTCCCTTTCAGATAAATTAATATTCACTCACTCAAAGCGGGTTGTTATTTCTTTTGTTCTTAAAAGTTCCCTGAAATAGTAACTCCTACAACTACCCCTGAGGTCCAGTCTGTGGACAAAAATGGAGTTCATGGAAAGTAATCTCACAGGGTGATCAGATCATAAATTCTTAAATGGGCAGGTCCTGGTGGGTAGTCATGCCCAGGCCTATAACTTCTTTAGTAAAAGGTTTATCTTTGCCTTAAGTAAGCCCTAGCTATTGTTTCTGTACGTCTAGGTCAGTGGTTCCCAAGTTTTTCCACTTGTGTGCCACTTTTAAACCCATTTTATAAACGGTGGCACTTGTTTTTAAAACAGCTGTTTTTAAATACTGACACTTTGTTCAGTGCCTTTCTTAATGGAAAATAGTAGAAATGAGGTAATAAGTTAGGAAAGAAAAATTACTGCACTAAATTTACAGTTTCAATTTTAGTACGGCTGAAGCAAGCACTAGAGGTACTAACCACTTATTTAATTTCACAATATTCATAACAGTTAAATATTGATGATGATCAAGTATCTAACAAACTTTAAACATATTATTAATAATATTTATTTGTGCTATCTGAAAAGCCTGTAATAAACTTATGCAGATCACTAGCTGGTTGAAACTTTGTTAGTGAGATCATTGAGCTTGCATGGGTGCACTTAGTTTCTTGAAATCAGGCTCAAAAGACGCAAGACACAGTTCTAACTCTGGACTTGCATTAAGCTTGTTGAGATACTTATTTTTTATGAAGGTGTAAGAAGAGAAAGCTCTCTCCACTAGTTCAGGATTAGTAAAGGGCAAGAGGTATTTGAGTGCCTTCTCACTGAGCATTTCTTATTCCTCACTGACATCTACCCAGAAGGTAAAAAGATGCTTTCTTTTAAAATCAGAATTTAAAGAAGAATCTGTTGAAAGTTCAATTAACTGCTCTTTTTCATTGATTGATGGTTTAGCTTCTTGGAAGAATTCTTCATTGAAGGAATCTGAAATCCAGTTGTTTTTCTTCCCACGGTAAGGAAAGTACTTATAGAAGGACACTTTAAGACCTTCCAAGTGACTTACAATATTCTCTTTCACATTGTGGAATAGGTGCATGTCATTCTCAGATAAGAAGCTATGCAGAGTTTAAAAAACTTCAGGCTAACCTCCTTCAATAAATGCTTTCCAAAGTCCAGTTGTTTAATCATTGACTTGATTTTGTCAGTTACTTTGAATATATTGATTGAGCAGTTTTGAAGTCTCAAGTTGAGTTTGTTTCTAGAAAAGCACCTGATAAATATGCAAGACTTTGAAGCCAATCACTGTCCTGAAACTTTAGAGCAAGAGGAAAACAATGGTCTTCAAAAAATACCTGGACTTCATGTCTAAGTTCAAACTTTGTGCAAGTACTTTGTCACGAGACAGCCACCTTACCTCTGCATAGAAACGTAATGTGCTGTGAACGCTGTTCCTCCCACAGCGCTTTAAACTACCTGGAGTTTTGTGGTTGTGACTTAATACAATTTACAACTTTTACAGCCTCATCAAGAACATCTTCCAGTTCACTAGGAAGAGGCTTGGGTGCAAGATTTGGTCTATGAGTGCAGCAGTGACTCCATGGTATGTGGGAGCTACTTCTCTAATTCAGCCACGTAGGCCTGTAAAACAACCTCACATAGGCTTGCCTCCTTCAGTGCATACACCACCACAATTTGATCAACTAATGTCCCTTTCAATGAAGTAACCATTGATTGCATTAAAAATATTTTCACCTGTGGCACTCTGTCAATGGGTAACAAAGCAACAGATTTTCCTTGATTTCATTTCCTACCAAGTACCTCGCGATGATGAGCAAAATGGATAAATCAGCAACATCAACACTTTCATTGACCTGGATGGAAAAGAATTTAGGTTTTCTAATTCTATCGACAACTACAGTTTCATCATTGTCAGACATTTCTTGAATTCATCAAGACATTGTACTGTTTGAGAAAGAGGTAGTATTGATTTTGCACATATTTTCTTCCCTAAACCTACAAAATTAAATCTTTAGCTATGGTGTGGTTTTTCCCTCCTTTAGCTATGTGATAAGCAACACGGTATGAAGCCACAACTGCATTCTCATTGTCTTTCTTTCGTGATATAATGTATGAAGTAATAGTTGAATGCTTTTTGAAGTGCTAAAAATAATGTATTTCTATGTTTTTATACATAGGATGCTTAGTTTCTGAATGTTGCATGAGTAGAGAGGGTCCCATGAAACTGTTGGATGATATTTCTCCAAACACAACACACAAAGGCATCATCTCCTACGGATGAAAACCCACATTTAATAAAGCCTTTAGAATATTTTCTTTTCTTCTGTGTAATGTCTAAGGCACACAGCATTTGCCTCGCTTTCTCCCATCTTCCTTAAACCCCTTCCCTAATTTTGAATGCATAAAAGAAGCTGCAAACCTATTCTCTGGAGCATTTGAGATCTTGCTCTAGGCATTGTCATCAGTTTGGCTCAAATAAACTCTTACAAAAATTCTCTACAGGTTTGAACATTTCTCACATTGACAAGTTTAATGATTTCTGGCGTTATTAAAATATATGATTTTTATGCCTTCCAGAAATCTCTTTTTCTAAGAAAGTGAAAAAAAAAAAAAAAATGGAGCAACCTGGTTTGGGCTGGATTTTTAAGCAAGGATGAAGTTGTAGAAACTTTCTTCCCTACTAAAGCTTTGTCATTTCTCCTAAAATGATCACAAAACAGTCATTGTAGGGCTAAGAAATCTGAGATAAAATTACATTTAAAATGTTTTATTACTCAAAATATCTATAAGAACCAAAAACATTTTCTCAGATTACAATCTAGAGGCTGATTTTCTCTTTTATGGCTTGTCAGATGAATTCTCCAGTATTAGGAAGTCCAGAAAAAGATGCTTTTGATGGCTCTCAGGCATATTTGTATAATACTTTATTAATGCCATCTGCTTTTGCTTTATTAATGTTTTATTACGGACCATCTGGCTGTTGCTACAGATCATAGGGACTCTCCAATGTGTTGGTTCTTACCCATCAATAAATTATCAAGTGTTATCATTAGCAAAACAGAGATTAAACCAGGTAGTGGAAAGAGCAGGAAGTCAAGACACCAATGTCCCAAGGCTGCCCCCAGTTGGCCTTGTGGCCAAAATGGTCCCTCTTATCTTTCTGGCCCCATATGTTTCATCTGAAAATTGAAGGTTGAACTTTGTAGACAAAAAAGGGACCACACACTGGGAAGCCGGGATGGCTCAGTGGGTTAGGCGCTCACTTTGCAGCACAGGGGACCGAGGATCGAATCCCGGCCCCGGCCCGTGCGGACCCATATGCTGAACTGGTAGCTCCCCCAGTTCAGTTCTCTCTCTGTCTCTGTATCTCTCTCTCTCTCTCTCTCTCTCTCTCTCTCACTCTCTGTCAAAACAATAAAAAATTTAAAAAAAGGGACCACATACTAAACCTGACTCAGAGACCAAAAAGCAGCCACCTAGAATGATGGTGGTCTGAATGTAAAAATTCCTACGGAAAAGCAGGCCACATGGGGCAGTCAGGTGCTAGGCCCATAGCTTCCTTGACAAAGGTCAATCTTGACTTTAAGTGAGGCTGGCTGTTGTCTTTGTGCATCTAAGATAACATACCTTTGAAATGTCACAGTAATCTTTTTATCCAGATCCCTCAAGGCACAAAGACCAGAGGAAGACTAGACTATGGAGCCTCTCATTGTTATTGCGTTCTCCACAAAACCATCTATGTGTGCTGTAAATGTTAATTATTAACTATCCTGTACCCACCCACGTAAAAGAAGTGCTTCTCTATTTGTGTTTTTATCCAATCTTAGAGATTTCCCCGCTTTGCTTTCTCCTACCCACTTAATCTACTACCAATGGATTTCCTGTAACCCTCCTTACGTCTCCTCCTTTGATTCTAATGGATAAAATAAGCTGCAGAACTGCCATTCTCTGGGATGTTTTCTCAGTCCATTGAGATTTTGCTTCTTGGTGATTGTTATCAATTAGACTCAAATAAACTCGTAAAAATTCTCTGCAGTTGGGTGTTTCTTACATTGACAAATCAGTCTCTGAGATTACTTTAAACTTTTATTATAAATTCTGGGTCAGAAGCTCAAATGCAGGCAGGGTTGTGGACCAAAAACCTAGGAGGACCCGGGAGGAGACTCTGCACGGGAGAGAAAGGTGGTAAGCACCTTCCTGGCTGTGGCCTGGTACCACCTGGACAAAGACCTGGGAAGATCTGGGATGCGTGGGGAGAGAGACTACCATACTCCAAGGTAGGGAGAGCATTACAACACGTTTGGGGCTGGACTGGGGGTCTGAGACTGGAGAGACAGGCTGAGAGCAGACTGGGGCGGGGGTGGGGGACTTTACATGATAACCGAGAGTCACCAATTAGATCTCTTCTCTACACCAGTTCTAGGTTAAGCAATTGGCACAGTGACTGGTATATGGTATATACAAGAGTATTTGGTGCCTAATAAATAATAGCTGTTGATTTCATGGAAATCCTAATCAGATGCTAGTAGTTCCCATGACTAACTTGGTTTTGTGGCTTTGCAAAGGCTGATGGGAATTTAGGAATGGATTTCCACGTGGTTCAGTAGTTTTTCAGATCTCCAAGTCACTAGAATTTAGAGAGGTGTTCTTCTTTGGGACTGGTTGCCTCTCCTTCTATATGCTAATACCTCTTTTTACTTATAAAAGAGGCCATAAAGGGAGACTTGATTTAAGAGTTAAAGGATTTAATTGCCAGGGTCAATAACACCTAAGGGCTTACAGGGATGTGGTGGGTGCTGGCTAAATTATGGGGTTGCATTGTTACAGGAACCACACTCTTGAACCCTGGCTGCCCTCCTAGTCTGGCAGGCAGATGGGGTATGCAAGCCAGCCCTCAGCAACAGGTAAGATTTATTTTTCTCACCTCCAACCCTGGAGAGTCTGTAGTCTCCCAGAAACTCTTCAATGTCAAAATACACACACACACACACACACACACACACACACACACACACACACACACACAACTTACTATCTTCATGAACTCAATTCTGTTCAGGCACTTATAAACTCTTGGGTGTAAATGAACTCAGTGTTTAGTTTTATGTCACTGTTTAAGTCATTTGGGCTATAAATATGTTTTATGATTTAGACATCTCAAGTTATATGAGTGTAGCCAGTACCTGAAGCGCATTGAAAAAAAATTAAGTTTGATAGCTAAGATAAAGTGCTATTATTAGTTTTTCACATTTTAGTGCAAATCATAGATCCCCATATCCATGGCTTTCATTTTAATATGGTTTATGACTAATTCATTTTAATTGTGTTCACACTTGATGGCAACGTATATTGTTCTTCTTTTACTGATTGTAATCAGCTTTTATTTTCATGTTCTATGGAGACTCTCAGCTTCAGAGATGTTATGCAGATCTAAAGAAATTTTAAAACTAATTAGCTGCCATGGTTATGTTGTCATTTGTCAGTGTAGCTTCCTCTCTCACATGCCTTCATAAGAGCCTTTCTGTGTCTTTGGAAATATGCATGGCATGGGCCCTATGAGGCTTGCAAATACAGAGATGAAAAATGCCCTGGAAGAAACTTCCTGGAATCTAGTGCTCTCCTGAGTTGGCTATGAAATGATCTGTGACTCCTACTTCCTGGGGTTATCTGGAGGCTCAAATGCTATAGCCACATCTTCCCTTATTCTCAGAACTATCTCCTTGCTTTTTCTTCACGAATTCTGATTTCTTTTTATCTTGAATTTCCCTGTGTTTCTGTAGATGTGTGACTCTTGGATGCACAGATCTCTTTGGAAAGTACGTGAGGTCTGGGCTATGAATGGGTGGCCCTGCTTTCTTTAGAATGGGGAAAGTCTGTCTTTCTGAGAGACTCCTGTACCAACTAGTCTGAGTTACAAGGAACTTCCAGACCCTGTTCATCCTTCGTCTCCTCCATAACCCCATCATGACTGCTTCAAAGAAGCCATCTCTGAGCCATTTCCTGGTGGCACCACCACTCGTATGCCGCTCGCTCGACTTTTCTTTTAAAATAATCCTCATGTTAACCTTCAGCCCTCACACCAGAGCCAGGACCTCCCCAGAAGAGTCCCGGCATTTCCTACCATGCCAGTCTCATGCTCACATCTGGCTTTAAGGTCATGGGTCTGCAAAGTCACCCATGCACAAATACCACGCACACAGGCACATGTGTATGAAAGATGGGATGGAGTGTTGGAGAAACAGAGAGTTCAAGGACAGCAAAACAAGCAACTGATAATCACATACTAAGTGACTCCGGGATTTTGTCATCTCTGTGTTTGTCTTCTTCCAGGCCATACTGTTGGAGTCATATTTCACTCACAGTGTTGTATCAAGTTTATTTCCCCACCATGGACAGTTCCTTTCCAAGAGGAATGCCAATACCAAGTTTTATGATAATTTTTTCTCATTTTATATGGACACAGTATCTTCCTAACTCTATTGCAAGTCTAGGAAGGCAAAGACCTTTCAGATTTCATTGTAACTCAGGAGAAGGGAGTGGGATGAATATTGGTCATCTGCTGTGTGTCAGCCGTACTGCCAGGTAACTTATTTATTTAGCTTTTTTACTGGGGTATAATTGCCATAATGTTGTATTAATTTCATGGGAACAACATATAATGACTCAATATTTGTATATAATAATTTTTATATGCATTATTGTATTTACTTCCGAAGTCAGGGTCATTATCTCCATTTTACTGATTTAGAAACTGAAGCTCGGAGAGATTAAAGAATATGCCTAAAACCCACATTGTTTAGAATGCAAAATCAACACAAATTGGTGAAACAGCTGGCATGCCATGACATTTTAAGCTTGCACAGGGCTGTTGCGGCTCCTTGAGATTGCGGACCCACACCGGTGTGGTCCTGCCTCTCTCAGACTTTGCCAAGGATGGGATGTGGTAAGGAAGAGCGCAGGGGTGCTCACCACAGTGTCGTGGTGGTTAATTTACGTGACTCATACACTGCTCACAGCAGTGCTACGTCTGAGAAAAGAGAAGTCTCAGAAATGGGAGGATGGAAGGGCCCGAGGCAGATTTCATCTATCACCATGGGCCAACTGTTTTACCTTTTTATTATAAAAAGATGTCAAACCTAGGCCAAAGAAGATAGAAAAATATATATTTAATTAAAAAATAAAATAAAAACACCTGGATGTATTATCCAGCTTTAATCATTATCAGCCCATGGGCAATTTAGTTTCATCTATATCTACTCTCCACCTCACATTCTCAATTATATTTTGAAGCAAATACTAAATTTTATTTTATAACCAGGTCTTCACTACCTCACCAGGGTGTACTTTCATGTCATTTAAAAATTCAATTAAAATTAAATCATTAATGGATTGCTTTAATTAAAACCTTCTGGAGCAGATACAAATTGCTGTCACACAGATGAACCCAGTGGGATGAACACCAGAAGGGCATTCTCTTTGTCAAGCTTCCCGTGGGCCTCACTTTACCCTTTCTTAGGTCAATATTCTCAGCTCCTGCCCCAAAGGTGATATACTACCCAAACCAGTTGGATGCAAATTGTGTTCTTCTAGTTCTTAAAAGACCAGGAATTCATTTATATGTGTGATACAGAGATGTATACAATAGAATAGTGCTAAAAAGTGAAAAATTATATGCCAGAATATTAACAATACTTTTTTTGGGTGATATGAACTCAGAAAATTTCCAGTTTATTCTTTTTTTTTTTATTAGCTTATACTTATTTAATTTTTTCCTATTTCTAAAAGTCGCGAATAGCTTTTATGGTTAAAAAAATTAACAAAAATGTCCACCATGTAGAATATCCTTTCAAAGAAGTTACGGAAAATAACATACTGGGTTCCCCACACAGGTTAAACTTTTTGAGAGAAATGGAAAGTGGGAAACATAGTTTTTTCAACCTACATAGTTTGGACACCCTGGAAATGCCCACATAGGCTGTCCTTCAGTGTGGATGAGTCAAAGTCTGGCCCCGCATATTATCAGAACTAAAAGCCATACCTGTGGCCTGGCGGGTTTTTAGGGTTGCTTCAGGGAGCATGAGGCAATGTAGAAAATGTACTTGAGGAATCAAACCACTGAAACTTTGGGCTGTCTAGACTTAAAACCCCGAAAATCCTGGGCAAAGCAAGATGGTTGGTATCCCTGGGTGTTGGGCCCTAGGATCTAGCGACCTGGTTAATTTGTCAGCATGCAGTCTCCATCTTGAGCTGTATGATAGTTGCTCCAGCTTCCACAATTAAGTCCATGTGTACCCAGAAAAGAACAGGACGTGTTTCTTTCATTGTAAAGGCATGACCCAGAAGTAGCACATACTTCTTCTCATAACTTTATAGTCAGGATACAGTCACAGGGACACACCTAGTGGTAGTCTGGAAGATGTCAGTAGCTAGGTAACTGTGTGCCCAGCCAAGGCTTCAATTGCTTTGGATGAAGAGGAAACTAAATATAGGAGGGACATTGGGCGAGCACCATAATACTGAACAGATAATACATATTTTGCAATGCCTGCCATATGCCACATCCCAGTGGCCCTTTCTGCATAAATTGTCACCCTGGTACCGTGTGACCTTGCACTTGGGCTTCATCTGGGGGGACCTATGACCCAGGCACAGTCCATGTATAGTGTTGTCAGCAGCTGATTAGATGGCCTGACATGGCAGCCGTCCCTAGAGGATGTGACCCTTTTCTAGAACTGAAATGTAGATCCATGGAGTTAATCCGTGGCAGAAGCTGAAAGATGTCCAGAGAGATATTAGGCAGCAGGGAGTCTGAGCAAGCAGAAGCCACGAGAGAGAAAACGCTCAAGTGGTTGGTAGCTGCAGGATGGTGGTGCATATGTGCAGAGGCAAAGAGGTGCTAGGAGAAGGGTTAACCTGTCCTTCAGGAGGACAAGATATTTATAGACGTAAGTGGGATTCCGGGTCATTTGCTCCTTCCATAAATATGTTTCAGTGTCTGAAGGCCCAGGAGTGGGGCTGCTCCTATAACGCCCGGGACGCCTAAATTTCCATTTCTTGGTTGAGGCAGTAAGACATGGTTTGTTATGTTTGTGTGTGTCGTGTGGGTGAGTGGGGTATCATTAGTGTGCGTTCTACTTAAAAAAAAGGAGAAAATGCACCAAAAAAAGGTCTACTGAATAAACACATTTGTTTCACATTTCACGTGTGCAGGTACAGCCACAGTTCCCGGGGGGCTGATGGGAGTTGCTTTTGGTTTTCCTTTTAGTATTTTTAGGAATGCAGAGATATAACTTTCTGTGCGCAACTCGGAAATCCTGTGCCTTGTGTCACATCACAAATACATCAACTGAACCCAATGAAACTCGAGTGCATGTGGAGTGTTTTGGCATCGCAAACGACACAAGTAGGTGTGGGAGGGGCTGAGTGAGTCATTTGTAAAGGCCATTGCATTCAGCATTTCCTCTTTTCCATGTTAGCACACACAGAAAGTAATGGTATTTCCAGAGCATGATGGGATAAATAGAAGGGGCCCTTGGGGACAGTCTGGGGCTCCAGCTACCTCAGGTTCCCTGGGTTAAGGGATCAGGGAACCTCCGTTTGCAGTAGACCTTGGAAATGTTGGGACCAAAAGTATGACAACTTATGGTTTCCAAGTTTCTTTATGCCCCAGGATATTTCCAACTCCCACCCCTTTGGGTCACATGGTATGCTTCTTCCTCCAAAGAACCTCAGCCAAGGTCTTGCTTTGTCCCCTTTCAGCAGCCACATATACCCATTAACCCGAACAAACAAAGACAAGGCCGCCTTTTCCATGTTATTTATTCACAGTCAATTAGCTACTTGAGGGGGATAAACAAATCAGTCTCTGGGGGGAGCTTTTGGGGGACACATAGTGGGACTGGTGGAAGGGTGGGATTTAAACAGAAAAATAATCTTATAAATGGTTAAATGAAAGATTTACAAATATCCATTAAAAAAACAGTATCCTCTGAGGGTAACAGAGGAAGATAAAATCATGAATAAATTAGCAACTTCAGATCATTGCATTCCCCAAAGCCAAAGTCTCCAGAAGTGGTTTGCATTTCAGACTGTTATGATTTGCAGGTACTTATGGGATACACATTTCCAACACAGAAAAATAAAGACTAACACCGAATAACAGATTAATACAATGAAGAGGAAAATTGAACACATGAAAATAGCTAACATCTGGTAGCAAAAGTAGATTTATGCCGATGTGAGTATCAAAATTAAAGACATTCAAATAAATTATGCTGGTTCATTAGAACTATTACTCTTAAGATCATAAGAACAACTTCTTATTGCTCCTACTATAACTAAAAGGTCTGAGGAAATTCTATGATAGCTGGAAGGCATGAATAACTTACAGGTCATGTAGTAGACCTACCATGAGGTTCAACAACCAACACTTTGTAGTTTATTATTATTCTTTTAGGGTTGATGTTGTTAATAGCAGAACAAGACTACTCATCATAAATATGAAAAATACAGGTGAAGGAGAGTGCTCAAAGCCCAAGCAAATGATTTATGGCAAATAATTGAAAGTAGATGATGAGAAAGCAGCAGCCCAAATGAAGTAAACATTTAAAAATATATAGGTTTTTATATTTTTCTCTCCCAGAATGTTTCCCGAGAAGCACGAAGACAGACTGTGGGGCTTATTCAGGCATTCTGGGGACTTGATAGACAACTAGACTGTTGTCCTAATGTGAACTCTGTTTAATTAGTACCAGAAGCAGCCTGGCTTCCAGGAGGTGAAATGCACACAGAAGCAGTACCCAGATTTTGATTAACACGTTTGACTCAGGAAAATACCGACCTAGGCTTTGGGGGCGGGGACAGAAAGGCTGCCTAGCTAACTGGAGACATTGGCTCCTTCCTGGATGGACCCCCTGCAGCTTGGGGTCAGCAGAGGCCACAGGAACATCTTAAGGGCCACGTGGTAGACCACACAAAGTCCTGCTTCCAAGAATGTCTGTGTCTTTCATCATAAATCCGGGGTAGGATATCGGGACTAAAAATAGAGGGTAAAACATGTCTCTCAAACAGAGCCTCAATTCTTCTCAAACAAGGCCAGACTTCTGTTTTCTTCATCTTAAAAACATAAAATACCACTAGAGTGCAAATTAGGTGAGAAAGTGCTTTTGAGGACAGGGACTGAAGGGGAAAAAAGCCATTTCCATCTCAAGATAGTTTTAAGATTATATCAGGATGCATCACCAAGCTGTTCAAATGTCAGAAAAGCCTTTTATAGATGCTGGAACTGACTAGATTTTAAAATTTGCATACAGTTCTGTATCATAGCCTAAATGCCCCTCCCCATCTCAAATAAAATGACTACAAAAATAATATTTGGTCCATTTATCCTTGTAATTCCAAAATAAAGCATAATATCAAATGAAATAACAGCAATGAGACAAAGAATTTCCAAATATTTCATGACAAAGATACATTGGGTCAGGCTGCACATTTTTTTGTTGGTTTTTGTTTGTTTGTTGAGTCAGCTTCTGGAGCAGGCCTACTGAATAGTTAATATTACTAAAATTCTACATTTACCTTCACATTGTGCAAACTAGATTTGTTTTGCCCTTGAATATCCTTAAATCTAGTCTGCTTCTTCTTGTCTGTGAGTGGAATTTGGATACATGCTTGAAAAGAAAAGTACAAAGCACGCACCAAAGAATCTGACTGTGCCATTTTACAGCTCAGAAATGGAAATAATTCTAACATCGAGTTCATCTTGATGTCTTGATAAAATGGAATGGATAAATGCAATATGGAATGAATGCATTTATTGTTTTTAAAATGCTAGTCACTTGCAGATTCCAAAGGCTACTGATGCACTTTAACTCTCCATTTTGAAAATGCAATGCTGTCCAATTGGTTATTTGGTGTGACACTAAAAAATCATGCATTTTTTTTTCCCTGTTATTTATTCTACTTTTAATTCATATCATTCTACCTGCTCTGAAGTTAAATATCTAAAAATGTTTTGGGGAGAAATCTTTTTACCACAGTTTTACTTGCTACTCCACAGAACTATTATGGATATTGGAGTAAAAGGCTTAAAAATTAGGCTTTGGTTTCAATGTAATCTGGGCAGAAGTTTGAATTGTTCCAATAACACAATTTAACTACTGCACAAATTTTTATATTGTAATTTGAAATACATTAAAAAGACAGAGTTTCTTCTTTCAGTACTTATCATTGGTGTTATTTAAGACTGCTGCAAAACTCACAAAAGAGTGGTATGAGTAATAAGAATGTGTAGGAATGGGTAAGACACTTAAAGCTTTATTAGAACACAACACAAAGGACATCAATTCTCTACATTTATCTATAAGGCAGCTGGTCAAACTTTTTATACAAGATCTAAAATACAGTGCTTATTAAAGAGGTAGAAAATACCAAAACAGTATTTTAAGACAATCAGTTATTTTGCTAAACTTTTACAAAGTCAAACTGCTTGTGGAATGTGCTGTATGCTTTACACAAAACTGGGATATTCCACACTCAACAGAGATGGTCTAACAGAGAGGGATTCTAGGGGTGGGGTGGGAGGCAGAAAATTGTTCCTTAACTTGTCAAAGATTCAACTCTCACTAAGGAGACATTTCTAAACGCCTCTGTGATTTCATTATGACATTTAATTAATGGGGATTTCTCGGATTAATGACCATTTCTCCAAGTAGCAGTAGAAGTTTGCATGTAAGGCAATAAAACTATAGGGAGGGAGGAGATCAAATGCTTCCTCTTCAAAAAGGTGCCATATGCATCTTATATAAAAACACACATTCCACTATACTTATAGTATTCTCTCAACCACCAAAATACAAATGCAAATATTCTCCAGACTCCAGCAGAATTGTTCTTTATGAGAACAAGAGCTGTCTGAGGCAAAAAGAGCTGAGCTACCAAATTAAACTTGGGTAGCTTACATTTGGGTGAGTAACCCTGGCTAATCTTATTTCTTAATGCACCTGGGAGAGATGTTTTTTTGTTTTGTTTTTTTTTTCTTCTCTAACATAATTTTATAAGGCAAACATTTAATTTGAATTTTCCTAACCTTTGGAAAATTAGTGTTAAAGCTTCTTTCTAAACCCACACATTAACATTCAATATTTCATTTTTATTGAATAGTTTATATATAAAAAGAAATATCAAGGTGTTCCATCTTCATATAAACAATTGGAATAACATTTGAAATTGTAAAGAAACCTACCAAAGAAAATATACGCATATACTTAACTACAACTCTAAGCTAAGCACAAGTGATCATTCTAGATAATATCTTCTATATAAGACACAGGTTTGTGGCTTCAGACAGCAAACACAGGAGAGTATGAGGATGGATCGTTCTTTCCTTTTTCACCACAAGATAGGATGGTCCAGCTTAGAAAAACCAGAATCTTTCCTAAGTTCCAAATAGGTGCCGTTGCTCACCCAAGAATCATCATTAGATTTCCTGTGAAAGATGAAAGAATTTCTTGAAGGCTCTTGAAAACACTCTCCTATCCGCCTCCCTCTCCCCACTTCCACACCTCATTCTTTTTTTTTTTTTAAGATTTATTTTGTTTTAGACAGAGACAGAGAGAGAGAAAGGCATCGAGAAGGGGGAGGGCCCAGAGCAGTCTCCATAGTTATACGTCATCAGTTTTCAACATGGTTTCAGTCCACACAGGTGGACGGGGGCCGTGCAGGGTGGGAACTGGGCTGGGGGCCTCCACATGCGAAGCACACCCCAGTTCAGCATATGGGTCCGCACGGGCCGGGGCCGGGATTCGATCCTCGGTCCCCGGGGCTGCAAAGTGAGCGCTTAACCCACTGAGCCATCCTGGCTTCCCCTCTGAGTGTATCTTTAGTCAGAACTTCTTGGCAAGTTCTTAATTAGGTTTACTGGGGTGACATTGGTTGGTAAAAATTACATAGGTTCTAGGTGTACATTATGCCATCTATGTATTGCATTATGTGCTCACCACCCAGAGTCAGTTCTCTTTCCATCCTCTTGACAAGGTATTTTTAAACGAACAGCAAATGTTCCAATTTCAAGCCAAAGCGTATTGGAACTTCTGCAGGTCCGAGTGCGATGACTTGGGTTTTCCATTTTGAAAACCCATGGGGCGACCATTTATTATCCCTCTCCCTCTATAGAATAGACCTAGGTGGGTGATCAAGCTGAGACCTGGATGTAAGAAGCTGGCCGGGTCCTGGGAGCCAGGCTTGGGCGGTCTGGTTGCTCCTTGCACGAGCACTTACTGAACCCTCTGCAACCTCCCGGGGCCAGGCGCTGAGGCAGCTGGGAAAGCGGAGGATGCAAAAAAGGAGGCACTACTGCTGCAGAGGACAGAGGAAGGGGCAGCCTGGAGCCAGGTCCTCCCCCCGAGGAGAGGTTCCACCACGTCTGAGGCAGGAAAAATCCCCAGAATGCTGGTATGTAGGGAGGGGACACCCCTGTTCATTCGCTTCATATCTGAAGTATCAGGTGTCCTGTCAGCCAAGGAGCCACACAGGCTGGGCACACACCTGAAAAAGCGCGGCTGGTGTTCCAAGTTATTCTCTTCTAAGACCCGCCGCCTCTCTCTCTGTAGCTGTTCAACCCTCTGCTTTTGTAGTTCAGCTTCTGCCAGGTTCCCTTCCTCTAGACACCTGAGACATTGAGGGGGAAAAAAATAAAGGAGTATGAAGTTCTTGACAATATAACGATCATTACTGCTGAAATAGCATGTGTCACAAACTGGATATTCCCAATGCTTTCCTGTATGTTAAGAACCCTCTCCACCCCTTAAAACAGTATTTTGAGGTAGTTAGGGAAGATACTACTTCTTGAATTGGTGATATTATACATGGCGCCAGAAATTATATCTATAAAAAGGAATTTGGGGTAAAATCTCCCTCTCATTCTTGTCTCTAATTCTACCTGTCTCCTCCCGATCCCACCCACCTTCACACCCCCCAAACAGGTAACCCACTGTTAGTTTTCAGTGCATTCTTCTAGAGATTCTTCAGATGTGTATACAAGCAAACATTAGTATACGAGGGCTGTCCAGAAAGTATCCAGAGATGTAATATGAAAACACAGGCATTTATGGCTGGACTTTTTCTGGACAGTCCTCATATACCCCTCCCTCCATTTTAAAAACATAAACAGTAGCATACTACACATACTGTCTATACTTTGGTTTCTTATTTTGTTTTACTTTATAGTTAACAATACATCTTGGAGAACTTCCTTGGTAGCACACAGACATCTTCATTTTTTTAAAATAGCTATACAATATTCAATTGTCTAGATATACCTAAATTTATTTAAATAATTTTGTTGTTAGACATTTGAGGTGTTCCCAATTTTTTAATGTTACAATGAATGAGCATGTTTATCTATCATTTTGCACATGGGTCATTGGTAAGAAGAAATTTCTAGAAGCGAAATTGTTGGGTTACAGGGTGAATTTGTAATATGGATATTAACAAACTACCCTCTATGGAGATTATAGCAATTTATATCCCTACCAGCAATATTTTTAGAGTGCCTTTTCCCCATAGCCTCAGAGTGCATAAAACTTTTGAATCTTTGCCATCTGATAGGTTAAGAAATGGTATGCCAATGTAGCTTTAATAATTTCCATTTCTTTGAGTGAAATGAAGCATATTTTTATATGTTTAAGGGGTATTGCCTTTCTTATTTTGTGAACTGTTCATTTTCTATGTCCATTTTTTAATGGGATGATCTTAATTTCTAGAACTGATTCATAACATGAGTTGTAAATGTAGTTTTCTCAGTTTGTTATTTATTTTTTGACTCTGGGTATATATTTTATTTATTTTGCCATGAAAGTGTTTGTGTGTGTTTTAATAAAGTTAAATTTTGCCTTTCTTTTCTTCTGGGTTTTGAGTCTTATTTGAAAGGCCTTAAGAAACAGATATTTTCTTTCCATTTTACAGAGCAAACAGACTGAGAAAAATTGCAAGACATCATACGTCACACAGCTTGTAAGCAGCAAACAATGAATCCGAAGTAAGATCTCAGTGCACTGAAATAATTTAAATTTGAGGGGTGCTCTTCTATTCTTTCAAATATACAGTATCTACTGTACACAGTTAAACTCTTAAAAATAAAAACCTTTTTATTGACATTTCAATAGCAATCATGCCACACATAGATCTAAGCTGGGGTCCATTCCTTCCACACGATTGCTTAAAGCCCCCCTGGCCCTACTCCTGATCTGCTCTCTTAGGCTGCTCTGGTGACCTGCGAGCTGTTAATAAGATTTTTTATACAGTTTAAATCTCTGGAGATAAAAATTGTTAGAAATCCTTACCTTTGGTCTGGCCTAAATCGAGTGTCAGTAGGTGGTAATAAAGACTTAGAAAACGGATCGATTTCATTTAATTCTAGTGCAAACTGTGTGAAGCCATAATATTGTTCATAGCCTTTTGGCATGGGATCTAAAAGAAAAAGAGATCATTCATCCCTGAATTGTATTACCTTTTCATAACATTTTAATTCCTTCATGAGACCAGCTATAATTTCTCCCTCTCAGCTCTAAACTCTTCCAAGTCTATTAAAATATCCTGCTAACAAATAGGGGCTGGCTATTTCTCTATACATTTTCTTCTCTCTAACTACAAGGATAAGGCCTCCTGTGTGTAGTCAAATTTATAAAACTCCGTGGAGTTTCTATCCTGTTCAAGCTATAAAAACAATTTGTTACTAAAATAAATATGTCTAAAAATAACTTGTCTGGGTCCATTTTTTCTCGACTCAAGGTTGTCACTCTAGAGAGTCCACTTTTTCATTTGAGAGACGTCAAGTTCTCCTGACACTCTGTCTAGTACCTATAGGGTTGAACTCCTACCAAATGGTCAATAAATGTGATTCTTTCCTCCCATACCTGCCCTTCTTTCACTAACTCTTGCCTCTTCAAACATTACATATTCTCATTTAAAACTATGATAGCAGAAGCCAGGAGTAGAGATGGGTTATATTGGTGGAAACATTGCCCCCCGGAACTAAAGGGGACAGAGAAAACAGGCTGTTGGACTCCTGGTATTTGACAGGATGGGACCTTGGAGCTACCCAGCGGCAACATGTGCCATCCTTCAAGAACAGGAAAGAATAGGGGAAGCTGAGATGGCTCAGCGGGTTGAACACTCACTTTGCAGCCCTGGGGACTGGGGATCAAATCCCAGCCCTGGCCCGTGCAGACCCATATGCTGAACTGAGGTGTGCTTTCCATGTGGGAGGCCCCCAGTTCAGTTCCAGCCCTTCTCGGCCCCCACCCATCTGTGTGGAACAAAACCATGTGGACAACCGATAAAGTACAACTATGGAGACTGCTCTGGGCCCTCCCCCTTCTCTCTGCTTCTCTGACTCTGTCAAAAACAATAAAACAAATCTTAAAAAAAACAACGGGAAGAATAACTCTTTGGGTGGTTCAGAGATGCTCAGGCTTCACCTCTCAGCACAGGCCCAGGCAGCCTCCGCCCTTTCAAAGGGTGGGGCCCCTGCTGTAGCTTCCACAGGCCCTTAGGGACCTTGGGCCCAGGGTCACAGCCCCAGTGAGCCCAGAGGGCTGGGCACTGAACCAAAGAAGATGGATGATTCCAGAGACTTAAGATGGCATTTTCCTTGCTAGTTTTCGGCCTGCTTGGGGCCTGCCACCCCTTCCTTTGTTCCTAACTGTCCCTTTGGAATGACTAGCCTGTGCCTGTCCCACCAGCGTATTCTGGAAACACGTTTTGGTTTTGCGGGCTCACAGCTAGACAGGATGGATCATATACCTCAAGTCTCACCCAGAACCTGACGTAGGTGATGTTTAGATGAGACCTTCGACCCGAGAGTTGACACTGAAATGAGTTAAGGCTTTTGAGGCTGTTAGGGTGTCTCGCATGTAAGAAAGACCTGTGCTCTGGGGCCCAGGGCAGAAGGCTGTGGACTGAGTGTGTTGTCCCCATATTCATGTGCTGGAGCTCGGCTCCCAGTGTGGCTGTATCTGGAGACGGGGCTTTTAAGGAAGTAATTAATGATGGTTACATGAGGGGCGGGGCCCAGCCCTGGCAGAGGTTTACAAGCCAGGAAGAGGGTCCTCACCAGAACCCAAACCCGCCAGAACCCCGATCTTGGACTTCCCAGCCTTCAGAACTGAGAAAATTGATTTCTGTTGTTTAAACCACCCAGTCTGTGGCATTTGGGGATAGCAGCTCAAGCCGATTCATGTGGCTGTAGTGCCCTAACTTCAATTTCAGCTAAAATTCAAGCTAAAGATACCCAAGTTTGCACATCGGGTAAATCAAATGGAGACGAATAAAATTCACTTGTCGCCTGACCTCTAATTGTTCACAAATACAAATGCTTTCCACGACCTTTTCTGCAGACCATTTATGGACACTTCAGAGTCCTTTTTTGTCACATTCTAGGTCTAATTCTCTGTGTATCCTAAGCATGAAAATAATATCAAAGCTTCTTAATATGCTTTCAAAAATCCACCCGTCTCCATCCACCAGAGTGAAGACAGTAGTTTTTCTTAAAGATGGGCCAGGGATGCTCACGGCCAGGGCAAAGATAGAAACTCAGTGAACGAAGACAGTAAGAGTAACAGCAGATAGTGCTGGTTCATGAAGGTACAACTCAAACTTCCAGAGAGGATGGTACCTCCCGTCTGTGATACACGCTATAAGCAAAGGAGAGGGGGCATGTCACTAGCAGAATCTTGTGCCTGAAGCTGGAAAGGCAGGTACTGGGGCCAATTCATCCCAGCTTCAGGGCAACTTCTGCGGGAGAGTAAAATGGGGCTACTACCCATTGAAAGACACTGGTGGCTGCTTCCTCGACAGCCATCACCCTTTCTTACCTGCTAATGGGAAACTCCTCTGGTCAAGTGGCATGGTGCCCTCCCCAGGGGATGAATTAAACCTGTCTGAACCTCTCTCAGGTACCCAGCTGCCCAGAATTGGTGCCAGCCAAGCCTTACCCATCTATCCACCCTGAACCAGAATGCAGCTGAGCTGCCCCCCTAAGGGACAGGAAGGCCAGAGGAAGGAGTTTTACACCCCAAACCATCCCACCCCCTCCCCAAGCTAACAAAGAAAAAAACAAAACTGAAAACAAAACGAACAGTACAAGGATGGGTTTGAACCCATTTCAGGCCGACAAAATGTAAAGACACATTTGCTGGGGGATCGTAGGACAGACTTCATTCCTGAGAAAAGAGAGGCACAAGCAAAGAAAGCTCTCTTGTCCTGTCCTCCCTTCGTTCTGCTTGGAGAGCTGTCACGTGGGGATATGATACTGCATCGCGACAACTGCTTCGCATCCAGGAGGGGAAATAGCGCTGCCACATTGGCCGCGAGAGAGCATGCCCTCAGTGATCTGTGCTCTTGACATTGGTATGTTGCCTGTCAACAATCCTGGGGCCCCTCACTTATTATTCAGTATTAGTCCATAATCCTAATGGTTTAGGCCACTATTGGAATGGTTTTCTTGTTTTGTTTTGATCAGCCTAAAGTAGCCTAATGGTGGCCTCTCAGGACAACGGTTTTATAATATGACCGACTGTGACTTGGGAAGGTACTTATCAGAATGGAAGATGAGCAAAAGTCTTACAATGTTCTGGGACCTGTTACTAGCTTCCCTAAGCCCTCTCCCCACAGCTGCTTCAAGAGCTCAGCATCCTTCTGGAATTATGGGGGAAGATCAGAGTGGCTTGTGGGACAAATCTGGGGGATACCTAACTCGTAGAACCTCCCCACCCCAGGACATTCTGATTTCCGGGTGACATTTTTCTCTTTGTCCTACTCCAGAATGACTTCCGATACTTCACTGATAGTCCTTCTTACGAGTCCAGCACAGACACAGGAAGGATGTGTGTTGGCTGGAAGACAGCGTGACCATGGATCAGCAATGGCTTCGTTCGGGGCTTAAGAACCCAGGACCCCCCCAGCCCAACAGAAGTGTCGATAAACATGAGAATGAGTCTGCGATATGATTAGGTGAGTGAAAGAAGGGCCAATACCCTGAGCATAGTGCAAAGCAGGCTGGAGACACTGATGGACCCCGATGCCCACCCCCTTAGCTGATCAGCCTGATACTAACTCGCTCTCCAGACACATGCGGAGGACGACGAGCCCCCACAGTAGATGCTCTCGTGCCATTTCCCAAATAGCCGATGCACCGCCTTTCCGCTCTTGTCGAACACCGTACCTTCAATCTCACGGGCATTAGCGCTCCAGTATTTTGCCTAGGATTCAAATGAGAGTTGTCTGCTTAGTATTTTGGGGTCAACTTATTACAGACATCAAGATGAAAAAAAAAAAAGGAAAGCAAAAGGACCATAAGGATAATTCTACACTGCATATAGTTTGCCAGTTCTGGGTTTTATCCTTTTTTAGTTTTGTTTTTTTAATCACACTTTAAATGATTGAATAAAAATTAATAGTTGGCCCTTTACAGTTGCAACTCAACCACCAACATTTGATGTGTATGTGTGTAAAATATCTTTTTTTCCAACTTTTTCTACATGTAAGGTAGGAAGGAAAGGCTCCGCTCTTACCCATCAGCCAAACAGTGTGGGGCCCTCTTCTCTGGAACAGCCCTTCCCTGACTCTCACTGTGGCTATTGTCATTTAAAAGAAATGTTAACCCATACAATTTTTTCCCTAAAGGAACTAGACAGTCCTTTGCAAACCAATCATGGAGGCTGCTCTATAAAACAATCAATTTTCTGTTTATTCTGTTATTTTTTCCCTCCAAAACTAGATCTGTTCCTCCAACCCATGTGAACCTTTTGCACCCATAAGTCACCCTGTGAATTGGTGCTGGTAGAAGACCAATTAAGCTCAGCTCGGCCTTGTGGGTTTTATTTGCAGCCAGCAGAGGGAGCTCCAACTCTCTAGAGTTGATATTTTTTTTCAAATCTCCCAGTTACCTAGCTGCCCTAAAAATCTCTACGAAAGAACAGAAGGCATTACTCCATAAATCAAAAATCCTAGTACTATTTTCAGCCAAAACAGCATCCTAATTTGGAAACCAATAAAGTTGAGTGGCATTTTCAGGCCAGATTCTGGTGGGATGGTTTCCCTAGTCTCAGGTCTGTGGTAAACAGTGGAAGGCAGGCAGGAAGATAGCAGCATCTTAGAGCTGAATCAGAAATTTAAAAGTGAGTCCTCATGTCATGGAGGAATGGGAGAAAAAGGATACAAATAGTGGCCAGGCTCTTTGGTGTAATCTGAAGCTGCAGTCAGATTTTCTCTTAAGAGACATTTGCCACCAAATCCGAAGCTGGTGACACAGTGAGATGCACAGAGGGAGGTAGCCATGGTCCACAGGTAACGAACAACAGCATGATTCCAGGTTCCCTTTCAACACCAGAAGCACGTCCAATGTGTGAATTCTTTTCATCTCTCATGGCTACAAAAATCTATTCTCTGGTCCTAAGTGGATGATGGTAGAAATGGGAGGCAAGTGCATTTCCTTGGGGAAAATGTTGAGAACTAAGTGGCTTGCACTTGGACCACAGGTGAGATTCCTGCTCCAGGCTGCCTGTTGCTTTTTGCAGAGGGCTTTGATGAAGCTTTCAAGACAGGGTCATTTTAATTTTACCCCAAATCACTATGAGGTTTACATATGACTACAACCCACTTTGACTTATAGGATGTAAGAAAGGCCCCAGGCAATCTGCATAACATCCTCCACCAGCCACAGGTGGGGCAGCGAGGTGTCTGTGTGGAATTCCACAATGGGCACCAAATCTCTTAGCATCTGATTCTGATCTTAATTCTATGCAACTAGTTCCTGAAGAGGCTAAGACTTTTTTTTTAAAGATTCTTCTTTTTTTATTGCTTTGACATACAGACAGCAAGAGCAAGCACGCCCAGAGAATTTTCCACAGCTGCACGTCATCAGTTTTCAACACAGCTTCATTCCACACAGGTGGGCGTGGGGCTGTGCAGGGCAGGAACGAGCTGGGGCCTGCTGCATGGGAAGCACACCCCAGTTCAGCATATGGGTCTGCATGGATCGGGGCTGAGATTCGATCCTTGGACCCTGGGGCTGCAAGATGAGCGCCTCAGCCCACTGCGCCATCCCGGCTTCCCCCTGAGGAGGGTAACACTTTAAGGCCATTTTAGAAACATGCAATTTTTAAGGGCAAGAGGGACTCTAAAGAGGAAGAGAAGGTGGGAGATGGGTTCCAATCAAGGCAGTTGGAAAAGCAAGCTGACTATCCTATGTGTTTCGCCTCAGGCCCGAATGTTCATTTATGCGGTGAATATTCATGAACCTCTGCCAGGTGCCCAGCATTATCTCCAGGCAATTGGCTTCAGCTGTGAGCGAAACAGAAAATGAGCAAGTAAACCAACAGAGAGCTAGTTAAGTCAGTCAGTAATAAGAACTCTGAAGAAAATGGGATATGTAGATAGTGACCAACAAGATAGGGCGGGTGATGGGAGGAGCTGGGGACAGGGGTCCAAGTTCTAAGGTGACCAGATTTTCACATTGGTAAAGCGGGACGCCATTGGCCGGGGCGGAAGAGGTTCTTGATGAAAAATGTGGTCTATCTCCCGCCGTTCCCTAGCTTGTCGTGCATTCTTTCCAAAAATCGGGACTTTTTTTAAAAAGCCGCGGGACGTGGGACAAATTGTTAAAAATTGGGACTGTCCCGCCAAAAGCGGGATGTCTGGTCACCCTAGTCCAAGCAGAAGGAAATGGAGAGAAAGAAGGCCAGTGTGGTGAGAGAGGACGGTAAGGAAGGAGAGGGACGAGGCGTGGGAGGAGTTGAGGCTGGAGTGGAATGAGGGTGGTGTGTGTGCGTGTGTGTGTTAGAGGGCAGTGTACGCTGTAGGGTCTCGGGAGCCATTGCAAGAATGCAGGCTTTTACTCGAAAGATGGAAGTTGTCAGAGAGTTTTGGTCAAATATGACATGGCTTTCATTTTTGAAACTGTGGCAAAACATACCTAACACAAAATTTACCAGTTTCACCATTTATAAGCATTAAGTACATTCATAACGTTGTGCAACCATCAGCTTATGTTTCCAGAAATTTTTCATCTTCCTAAAATGAAACTTTGTAACCCATGAAACAATACCCTCCCCGTCTCCTTCCTCCCCTGGGCAACCACCACCCCACTTTCTGTCTCTATGACTTTGACTGCTCTAGGGACTTCACTGAACGGAATCATACAAGAGTTGGATTTTTGTGTCCGGCTTGTTTCACTCAGCACAACGTCTTCAAGGTTCATCCATATTGTAGCCTGCTGACTTGTGTTTTAAGAGGGTCCTGCTGGCTGCGGCACTGAGGACAGACTATAGGGGAATAAGGGTAGAAGGAAGTAGGCAAGAAGGAACCTGGCCCAGGTGAGAAAGGTGGGGCTGGGACCAGGGAACCCGGGCACTTGGCTGCGGGCACAAAGGTGAAGGTGAAATTCCCGGAGACACCCCATGCCCTGAGCCCCAAAGCCTTTCCGAGGTCAGCGGGTTACCTTTATAAAATTCACTTTGCAGTGGCAGGAATCGTCATTGAGGTTCTTGATGACAATCTCTCCGTAGTGCTCAATCCACCTCTGGCCGCTCAAGATGTTATGGATACAAGAGGTCACTTTGTTCCACTCAAAATGGTCTCCAGAACTAAAGAGGTGGAAAAAGGGAGAGGAACCGTTCCCAGAAGAGCCACAGCAAATGCACACAGCACTGCTAGTTTTAAAATTAAGTCACAGAATGACTTACTCAGTCCTTCATTTACGGACCCAACACTGGCTGAGCGCCTAAGCAGAGATGGGCGTTCTGAGCTCTCTCTCTCCAAGGAGGCGTGCACGCCATGTAGGGAGGGCCCCAGCGGGTAGTCAGGGGCTCCAGAACCTGCCAGGGGCGTCACCGGACACCAGTGACCTCCTGGAGCAACCCCCTGCCCCCATTGACAGAGGAGGAAACAGAGCCAGGGAAGCCTTGTCGACAGTCACCAAATTAGGAAAAGGAAGCAGCAATGGGGAACGTACAGGGATTTTCCACAGTTTTTCTCTCTCCACACACACACATAAATATATACACATATGAACATGCATATGTGTGTGTGTGTGTGCCCATACGAGGTCTGACAATTAAGTTTGTGAACTCATCCTAGAAAAAGTGCTACATACCTCATTGCTGAGTATCACTAGGGTCACCTTGGAAGGACTCCCCTTGGGAAACTGAACTTATGCCAACGCCTAGTCCACCCTTCAAAGCAATTTTGGAACATTTTTTTTGGAATGGCCACCAGAGCCATTGTCCTATTACCAGTGATGTCCTGAATGTCATCAAAATGTCTTCCTTTCAATATTTCCTTATCTTTGGGTAAAGAATAAGGTCATTAGGGGCCAGATCAGGAGAATAGGGAGGGTGTTTCAATACAATTATTTATTTCCTGACTAAAAACTCCCTCACAGACAGTGCCCTGTGAGCTGGTACACTGTCGTGATACAAGAGCCATGAGCTGTTGGTGAAAAATTCCGGTCATTTTCGTCTAACTTTTTCATGCAGCCTTTTTAGCACTTCCACATAGTCAACTTGGTTGACTGCTTGTCCAGTCAGTGCAATTCATAACGAACAATCTCTCTGATACCAAAAGAGGTTAATCAGTGTCATTTTGACTCTTGATTTGGACTTATGAAACTTTTTTGGTCGTGGAGAATTGGCTGACCTCCATTGTGCACTTTGAGACTTTGTTTCAGGGTCACACGTGTTTCCTCCCCAGTGTTAACACAACCCAATACAGAGTGATGACTGTCCAAAAGATCCTGGCGAGCTGACTCTCCTTTGCTATCGTTCATTAGTGAGCTCCTTCAGGACCCCTTTTGTACATAGCTTTCTCATGCCAAGATTGTCAGTTAAGATTTTCCTATTTCTCTATCGATGTTTACTTGGTCTTCTATGCTTCTCAGAGTCAGCCAACAATTTTGATGCACAATTCGATGACTTTTTGCCATGTTTTGTCAGGTATGCTTTGTTACTGGCCACCCTGACCTCTCTTCATCAGTGAAATGTTTAAGCCATTTGTACACTGCTGTTTTTCTCACACTACTACCTCCACAAACTTGGGACTAAGATGCCCCTGATTTCACTTCCACTCTTGCCAAGTTTAACAAGAAATGTAATGTTTGTTTGTTGCTCTAATTCAAGCTCCAACATTCTCTCAACAGCACACCAAAACACTCAACAAAAATGAACGCCACTCAGCAGGATACTGCCACATATCAACACACAGATATACCAAGACTATGAAACCTCACCGAGTTGTTGGTACAGTGCTGCCAACCTAAGTGCGCAGTGGCAAGTTCACGAACTTAATTGTCAGACCTCTATGTATGTACATACATACCTGTATCTTACATGTACATTTTAAGATACATATACAGTACACTCTCAGTTAGCCGGCACCCATGGGGATTGGTAGATACCAGATAAATGTAAGTAGACTCTGTTAACTGGACTTCCAGTAACCGGCTCTCTTAAGCAAATTTTGCTGGTTGTTTGAAAGTATCGGTTGCTTGAGTTCTGATTAACAGAGAGTCTACTGCATTCTAAATCTTTTACAATGAGAAAATACTCAGACACTACTTATATCAGGCCTGGGCAGACTTCTTCAGGGCAAGGGCTACTTCTAATTTTCTGTAAGTGTCGTGGTCCACAAGCTATTTATTTTTACTTGTTCAAGTACATATAGTGGCCTCGATTGTGAAGGCCTGATCCTCGTCTCTAGCCACTGTATGTGTGTGTGCAAAAAAACGTTTTTCTTTTTCATTTGGCTGCCTAGTCACTAGGCCCTGGTGGAATATGGTGCCTGCTATGATACTTTTTTCTTAGAGGTCACCCCAAAATTGCTTGGTCCACTGGTGGACCGCAATCGACGTCTTGCCCAGCCCTGACTTAAAGAGTTAAAGAATAATTATGAAGATAATGGTAATAAGGCCAAACATTCACATGGCACATACTATGTACTGAGCACTGTTTTATGTGCTTTGCATGTATTATCTGCTAAATCTTCAAAAGAGTCCTATGAAGAAGATGGTTTATTATTCCCATTTCATAGGCCAGGGCACTGCTGATCAGAGAGGTTAAGTAACTTCCCAAGGATTTGCAATTCGTAAGAAGCAGAGTGAGCACAAGAGTGCTAGTGGCCTGGTTCCAGAGGTCACACTCATGACCATTTTTGCTGTATGAATAAGTATCAGTAATCCCTGCAAGGTCAAGGCCATATCCTTCTTAAAAGGAATTGTGACAGTGTGGTAGGACAACAATGTTAAAGAAACACCACTATTCATAATTTTGTTAGAAAGTTAGAGTTGTTAAAAAGCTTCTTTCTATTCAATGAATTTGGGCCCCTGGGAAGCATTTTCATCTGAGGGAAAGAAAATGTAAGGTTGTCAAAATGAGGAACATTTGAACCTACTGTGAAACAGATTAAAAGAAAAAAACAGACACCCAAGGCCTTGGGGGACAGTAGTCACCCCGTTCCTATCTCGGATCTAAATTCTATGAAGTTCCTAAACCACAGAAGAAGAACTTACGCTGGTAAAGTCACATGAGTTGTGCCAATGGGAACAATTTCCATGGATTTGCCCCAGAATTTGTTTTTCCATCTTACATCTGAAATAAAATTATACCATATATTACATATTTATCAGGAGAACTAGGTAAATAAGAGAGTTCTTAGGCTGCATAAATGGTTAGTCCTAATAAATCCCGTTACCATAAAGGGTAACTTTTTATTCTCTCTAAGTACCACCTGAGTACCTGGAACAGAATCAGGGAGACTAAAATGATAAGATCAAGTACTTCCTTTGAACGAACTCACAATGTGAAAGGTAGACAGAAGTGGAAATGTGTAAGGCCCGCACAGGTTGTAACTGAGTATGTTGTAAAGTGAAATGGAACCAAAGAAGAAGAAATAACCAACATGCTTTAAAGAGGCTTGTCTGAAGTAGTCACTTAAATCGGGTTTTGAAGAATAAGTAGGAGTTTACCAGGCAGAGTAAAAGCAATTGAAGGGAAGACAGAGCTTGTTCAAGGGGAGGGAGGTATAAGGGAACACGGTATGGTTCTGTCTTGGTTTCAGATTGTCTAGAGAGAAGAGTAGAAAGACAGAAAAAAAAAATCAGTGAACTCCACAGCTGAGCTCAGAACTGGTTGGTATACACTGGGGGAAAATAAGGTGTTTGTTTAGAAAGAAAACTGATGTGTTGAGATACACACTTTGCAAAGACAATTGACACCCATATGGAGAATGGAGCAGAAGCAGGAGAGATAAAAAGCAGGTGACAAGTGACAAGCCTACTGTATTTGTTCAAGGGTTAAACGAGGGTGAAGTGAACCAACGCAGGAGTGGCGGGAGTAGAGTTGAAGGAAGTGATCCCAGAACCATTACAGAAGTAGAGACAAATGGGTGACAAATCAGACGCAGATTGTGAATGACAGGGAAAATTTGTGGGTGATCTCAGACTTTTCTAATCTGTATGAACGGTGGTGCCAATAGGGAGACAGGGAGAGAACAAGAAGGGCACAGATGGATGATGGTCACAGACCCCAGGGCAGTAGAGGTGAAAACAGGGAGGCTAGTCGGGGGCCATGGGCGTGGTCCAGAGAGGTGGGCTGGGACCAGAAAGCCCCTGGCCACGTATGACATGATTCGACTTATATGAACTATTCAGAATAGGCAAATCAGTAAAGACCGAAAGCATGTTAGTGATTGTCTAAGGATGGAAGAGGTTGATGGGAATTGGAAGTTGAGATAGGAGAAAGTATTGGCTAAAGAGGTTTCTTTTTGGAGTAATAATAATGTTATAATAATAAAATTGATTGTACTGATGATTGCACAATTCTGTGAATATACTAAAAACTATTGACTATCTCAACAAAGTTGCTACAAAAAAAGATAATTGGCTGTTTAAAGCAAAAACAGTAACAACATATTGCAAGGTTTATAACATACATAAGTAACATGTATGTCTATAACAGTGCAAAAGTTGGAAGAGAAAAAAATGGAAGTATATTTTGTAAGTTTCTTAAACTATAGGTGAAGTGGCATTATTTGAAGATAGACTGTGATGTGTTAAAGATATACAACATGAATACTAAAATAACAATTAAGACATTAAAGGGGTATAGCAAATAAACCAAAAAAGGAGATATAGTGGAATCATAGAAAGTACTCAGTCCAAAAGAAGAAAGAAAAACTAAAAAAGGGGAAGAATGGATGCTATAGACAGAAAACAAGAGGCCAGATTTAAACCCAAGTGCATCAATAATCACAACAAATGTAAATAATCTGAACAACCTAAAGAAAATGTAGAGGAATGTCAGATTGAATTTAAGAAAGATTTGGGGATCACGGGCCTATGGGAAGAGGTGGGATTGCCCATGAAAAGCTGGATGATGAAGAAGAGCAGGGAGCCGAGGAGAAAACTGAGGTAAGGAGCTCACAGGAACTGCTTTGAGAAGACCCTTCCCATTACTTAATACGTACGTTAATCATGGAGTGCCTATGAGGTCAATGACCCTTAGCAATGAGGAGGTGAGAGATCTTAGGAGAATTATTTCCAGAGGGTTTCAGTGAAAGTTAGTAAGTTTCTGGTCAAGCTTCAATTCTAAACTTCAGTAGCAAAGATTAAGGAACTATGGTACATGTAACCTAGACTGGGCATACTGATCACTTCCAGAGGCAGAAACTGAGTGGCTGGGGTGAGGAAAGATTTCCTACAAAACACTTCCATATCTTTTAAATGCTATAGATTTTTTTTAAAGGCAATGTGGCAAATCAGGTGTTATCATTGTCAGCAGAGAAAAATGTTTTAAAAACTGATATGTGCTCATTTTGAAAAACCCAGGATGCTCAAATTTTCTTTCTGTAGTACACTCTGACTTTTGAATAAACAAACTAACAAAATATATTAATCCATTTAGAAAATATGTGCAGCATTATTTATTCTGTAGAACAACCCACACCCTCCCAAATCTAAAATATAAACTGGATACAGGAACAATAATCACAAATTGCAAAAATAAGTCAGCAATGTAAAATGTGATTCTAAAAATTAAAAAAATTGAAAAGCAAAGAACAATTCTGCTCTCTAGGTTCTGATAAATAACTAAATATTTCATGCCTCTTGAATTATATGAGGAAATTCAAGTGGCTGTGAAATAAGACAAAAGTTACAGAAACTAATGGTGGTGACGCAGACAAAGGTTGAGAATTTTTTAAAAAGGCAACTAAATTATCCTCAATTATGAAGTAGGCAAATATCAGTTATTGTTCAGAGATGAGAGGCAAGAACATCACGTGGTACAGAACTTTCCAACAGGCCCAAGTCCAGGGCCTACTTTTGACCTTAACAAGCATTTACAGTAAGTAGTTTCTGAATAAAATACATCTATAACATTATGAAAAACGATGGGGGTCAAATATATCAGCACATTACCTTGCCAGAAAACAAAATTTGCAGACTCGGCATGACATGCAGAGATAGGTGGATGGTGGCTGACCTAATGGAAACAAAGACCAGAAAACAAAAAAAAATTACTAACTTTTGTGTCTCGTGAAACCCAGTTCTGTTCCCTTGCATTGACATGTAACACAATGCTGTGTCCAGGTGAATGAAAACTTTTTAGTTTTCTTTCACCAACTCTGTTTTCAAGAGGATGCTCCTAATACAGTCAGATCTGATTTGCTCAAATTTGTTAGGGGTGAGAAAAAATTGAGTGAATGGAAGCCTCTGGAAATCTCTGAGTGAAACGGCCAAGTGGCCTGTGACTAGGATAGAAAATCACTTTCTGAAAGTTATGAAAATAAAAGCAGGAACATGCAAGGGTCACCCACTCACAAACCGTATCATCTGACTTTGGCTACCAAGGTCAAGATCTTTAACTGTTCTGAAAGCACTTGTGTTTAATTAAGACATAAAACCGTAAATATTTTTAAATGCTACTTCTAAGCAACCCAAACACTCTCTTTGGCTCTCAGCAAATCTCACTCTGCTGAAACTTCACCTCCCAAGTCCAGCCTCTTTCCCAATCACCTAAAAGAAGACCTATTCAAGATCATTTCTTTAAAGAATAATGTTTCTATTTTTAAAGGAGCTGAACAAACAATTATTGAAAAAAACATTAGTCAACTCCTAAGAAAAATTTTTTTTATTTATTTTCTGTCAAGATAAAAACACCTTTAAAAAAATACGTTGAGTAAACATGCAATGACGTTCCGGAAACCAGAACCCCATGTAACAGACTGTAGCACGTTCCCTGCCTTTTGTCACTGGGGTCATTACGTCTGTTTTATTCATTAATAAAGAGGCTAATGAGGAAATGGCTCCTCAAATAGATGTCCTCATTATCATAGGAACTCCAGGCACGCGAGCAGTATATGTACTGTTGTTATAATTCAGTATTAGTGAAACCAGAGTAATGAATGCTGTCAGGGCTGTCCCCAGAAACTTCTCGGGCTTAGCTGGTTGTCTTAGAGCTAGAGCATCTAGCCCACAGCCTTCATATTATAAATGACACAGAAACCATAAAAATGAAGTAACGTTTCCCAAACCCACGGACAGGGAAGAAGTGAAGGTATAACCCAGCATTGCTGGTTTGTATCGGTGGTTTTCAGCGCGTGAGGAAGGGGTAGGATGATCTAGACTCGTGGCACACACAGACTTCACTGTACCTACCAACTCAGCCCAAAGAAAAGCAGACAGAGATTTAAATACTGCGGGCATCTCTCAGGTCTCAATGAACATCAATACCAGATCCAATATGAGGTGGGAGATGCAAATGTGCTGTCCCAAGGAGGGTTTTAGCTCCCCTGGCCTCTTAAGAACGTGGCTCCTTCCTGTGCCTATGGGATTTTCAAGGGCAATTTTCAGGTACAGAAGCCTTTAGGAACCTAACGCCTAAAATGCAGCTCTCTGTGTGCTTTGCCTTCTTTTTTAATGCAACTCCTTGAAGATACTTTGTATCACAAAATGCTGTAATCCCTATCTCCCCCTACCCACCTCACTCCCGAGGAAAGCAAAATTAACTTCCAAATCTAAAATTCAACCAGGACAAGATGGCCGGGGAGAGGGGGGGAGTTATGGAAGACTCCCCTTTCCCCATATTATAGGCATATTTTAAAGTTGATCATATTTATTCCCATAGGAATAATGTAGTAAAAAGTGTATGGCTCACAGCCTTTATCAAGAATTTGGCATTTTATAGGTGTGGCTAAAATAAACATCAAAGCAAGACAAAGTACATAAACACTATAAACCTTTTCTGTAATAATTTTAAATCCCATAAAATAGGGATAAATGTACAGTCCATATAAACTATAAAAGAAGCCCTATCATACCAATAAAGTATACACACAATCCCATAAAAAATATAACTTTGGCCTTTTAAAACTAGGGTGAGACATTAATGAATCCGTGCTTAGTAGAGTGCTTTTAAATAGACTCAAAGGATGTTTTCTGAGTGAATACATCTGAAAATTCAAACATCAATGATTTTGCTTATTTCAATCTGGCTTAAAAAGGCTTTGGGGAGTGATTTCTTTGGTACACATTTCTTTTCAGAAGATTACAAAACTTTCCAGGGAAATTAAATCGATGGCTCATTTTTCTTTGATATATTTCCTTACAACAGGTATTTATTCATAAAAACACTTTGGGAGCATCGCCAAGTGCTACCCAGGTGTCAGGGAATGAGAAAGAGCTTTTGGAGGCCACAGTTCTAGACCCTAACTGTGGTGTGACCTTGAGCTGACCTTGGGCAAGTTTTTAAAGCCTGATGGGCCCCAGTTACCTCATCTATAAAATAGATCTAGGGGAAGCCGGGATGGCTCAGTGGGTTAAGCGCTCACTTTGCAGCCCCAGGGACCGAGGATCAGATCCCGGCCCCGGCCCATGTGGACCCACATGCTGAATGGGGAGTGCCCCCAGTTTGGTTCTCACTAGGTGAGAGCCTGGCCCAGTTCCTGCCCTGTGCAGCCCCGCGCCCACCTGTGGAATGAAACTATGTGGAAAAACCAATGTACAACTATGGAGACTGCTCTGGGCCCTCCCCCTTCTCTCTGTCTCTGCATCTCTCTCTCTGTCAAAAACAATAAAAATAAATCTTTAAAATAGATCTAATGCCACCAACTTTGCAAACTAAAAAAGATGACACGTGTAAAGTGCCAGGATCATCTAGTGGTATGAAGTAGGCATGGACTGAATTTTAGCCCTTTTTCTTTCTTTCTTTTTTTTTTTAAGTTTTATTTTTATTGTTTTTGACAGAGAGAGAGAGAGAGAGAGAGATACAGAGACAGAGAGAAGGGGGAGGACCCAGAGCAGTCTCCATAGTTGCACATCATTGGTTTCTCCACATAGTTTCAGTCCACAGGCGGGCACTTAGCCCTTTTTCTTAATTGGTATTTCCACTTGGTTCTCATGGTGAACTTGTATCTTCATTATCCTTGAACTTGTCCAATGCTACACAGCTAATTAGTGCGAAGGGCAGCATTTTAACCAAGGTCCTCTGATTTCCAATCCAAGGTCCCAGCGGCCTCTCCTGGCTGCCCGCACCCTAGTCTCTGCTCCCTCCCCTAAGGGCACCCGAAGGTCCCATGCCATGAATATTTAAGAAAGAATCTCTTCACTCTGACCTTTCCAACTCTTTGCATCTCATTAATTTCTTTGTAAAATGATGTCTGAGGGTCCCTCTGACTTCAAAACGCTCTAATTTTAACATGTGCTTTCCACATCTTCAATTCCCATCATCAGTAGATGTCAGCCAATCGGGAAGGATTATTCTAAGACTTTCTCTAACTCAAATGCCCGTGGAAAGCAGGTACTTCACGGCTAGTAGTTTAGCCTTTGTTGATGGCAATCTTTCTAAGATCTACTGGAGTTGAAAATAATGAACACAGTCTGACCTGTCTTAGTGCAAAATTTGGTTGAATTTCTATTTATGTTACATGTTAACCCAGATGCAATCCAAAGAGGCAGATTTTGAGTTTGAGTCTATAGTGTCTAGCCCTGGGGTAGACACTATTAGCCTACTAGATAAATCCAGTTGGGAGCATTTTTCCTTGTTTGTTTATTTGTTTAAGCCTCCCTCTCCATCCCAATCACATAAGAGTAATTTCTGATTGGCAAGGATTCCCCCAAACATTCAGAAAATTAGTATATATGGTTTTCCGTATGAAAGCGCTTGTATATGTCTCTTTCTACAAGTTTAAGGTCAGTGAATTCCCCCAGTAGTTAAGAAATCTTATAATTTGTTTGTATATCTAAGGTCTTTCTTCAACCTGACTGAATAATTTTCAATGTATGCTTTGAATGCATTTTATGTAAGAGGTGGGCAATAATAAGAGAAGCAGATTTTAAACAAAAAGAGTATATTTTAATATTTGTGTATTTTCTAAATTCTTCTTTTTTGGATTCAGAAAACTTAATGACATCATTTCTGCAGCTGTCCAGAGACAAAATGTTATGGTCCTTCTAGTCCTGACTCGCCTCCAACCTCAGAAGGCAGCATATGGCAAAGAGGACAGTGTCAGGTGAACATTCAAGGGGCCACTGGCTGCATGGCAGTCATCAAACACTTACTGACTTCCTGTACTGTGTCAGGCACTTGTCCTAAGCACGGGGAATACAGCGAGAAACAAAAACCTTTACCCTCGTGGAGCTGACATGTTAATGCAGAAGTGAGTGAGGTAGGCAATACACAAATAAGGACACAATTTGTTAGAAGTAACATGTATAAAGAATAAAGCAACAGGAAAGCCAGGATGGCTCAGCGGGTTGAGCGCTCACTTTGCAGCCCCGGGGACCAAGAATCAAATCCTGGCCCCAGCCTGTGCGGACCCATAAGCTGAACTGGGGTGTGGCCCCCAGTTTGGTTCTCACCTGGGCGAGCTTCCCATGTGGGAGGTCCCCGGCCCAGGTCCCGCCCTGCGAGGCCCCTGCCCACCTGTGTGGACGAAACCATGTTGAAAACTGATGACACGCAACTATGGAGACGGCTCTGGGCTCTCTCCCTTCTCTGTTTCTGTCTGTCTCTGTCTATTAAAAACAATAAAATAAATCTTAAAAACAAACCAGAAAAGAACAAAGTAAGCTGTGAAGACGGAGGGGTGGTATGTGGCAGTCTATTCCAGATGGAGTGGCTGGGGCAGGACTCCCCACAATGGACACCTCTGAGGCTAAGAGAAATAAGGAAGTCAAGCACCCTGAGAGCGGGGAGGACTGTGTCCAGGCACTGCCGCGGGCTGTCAAGTGCTCAGTATGTTTTAGGAGGAGCAGGAAGGCAGTGTGGCCAGGACTGAATGAGTGCAAAGACGCCTACTCTCCGGGGGTGGCATCTTGGAGGGCTTTGTGGACTGTCACCAGGACTTTGGCTTTTATTCCAAGTGACATGGGAAATCACTGGAGGGTTTAGAGAAGATGTTGCTCCTACCTGAAACTATCACTCTGGCTGGGGGGTGAGGCACTGGCTGTGGACACAAGAGACCATAGTGAATGACTCTCTTGCAATAATCCTGCTCATGGATCACGGTGGCTGGAGCGTGGTGGCCAATGCCAGTCGGGAGGCAGTGAAAACGGCTGGCTTTGGCAGGAAGGCTTCTGAACAAAGACTCCCAGGATTTACAGATGAACATGACGTGGATTACAAGAGAAGGAGCTATTAAGGATGATGCCAAGGATACTGGCCTGATGGGGAGAATGTAGTTGCCAATGATTTTCTCTTCAGATTCATCGCTTATTTCACAAACAAAACACAGAAACAAAAACTCATTAAGGGACGACTGGACCTAGACATGGAGCAGCACTGGTTTAACTGCCTTATACTGGATTTATTGCTGGTTTTATTTGAACAGCTTGGATTGCCCCTCTGATAATGTCTTTAAATAGCATGCCACTTTAAACAGTAGGAAATACCTTTGCCTACTAGTAGATAAAAGAACTATTCAGAGAAGTGGCGTGAGAGTGCAAGAAGAGATGTGATAGGTATGGTATTTATAGTCTGTCCAAGAATATGTGTTCAAAGTTCTCCTAATGAATCACAGGAAAGGAAGGAGGCGGAACCCACAGAAAGGAAAATGACTTCATTTGAACCTCTTCCATTTTAGAAACTTTTCAATAACTCCACTCAGCTTTTCTGTCACAAACTCTTACTAGTATAAGGAGGGACCCCAAAGGAACTGAAATGATCTTCTGGAGGGTGGGCCCCTGTAGTCCAGGCTTCTCCCGCTAGAGGCGTGTTCTAGGAACCCATCTGCGTCCGTGTGCCAGCTGGTGGTGTTGGGAGAGGCTGTGTTCGTCTTCAGTGAATTTTTTGGAGCCTCTTTCAATGCGTTTGCCCATTTCATGATGGGTGATGTACATGAACAACATGTGGCATGACAATGCACCTGCCCACACCACGCTGAGTGCTCAGCAGTTTTTGACCCCAAACTGCATGACCCCTGTGCCTCACCCTCCCTATTACCTGATCTCACCCAAGCAACTTATTTTTGTCCTCTCCTCCTTTTTTAATTTCCCTGGATAAAAAAAGCCCTTAAAGGAAAATATTTTTCCAATGTGGAAGAGGGGAAACAAAATATGGCAGACGTACTAAAAGGCATCAAACCTGATGAGCTCAAAAACTGATGTGAGCAGGGGAAAAGGTGTTTCAGTAGGCATATTGAATCCAACGGAGAGTCCTTGGAACTTTAAACATGGAAGAATAACTACGCAACTTTTTATAAATAAATTCTGGATTGGGGGTGGGAGGGCTCATATACAGGTGACTGAGTGATCTGACAACTGAAGCTCCAGGTAATTAGGAAAAGCCACTTAAAAACCACTTCCAGGTAAGAGCTTCACTTCATATCTTTTAGACACCAACCTTACCCAAAGGTACCAAAGAGAAGCAAAGCCAACAGAAATGAACTTTCTGACCTCCACTCCCTGAAGCTCAAAACTAGTGTGTTAGCTCTTGGCCAGGCAGCAGGAGAGGAGCAATGTGCCACCAGGGACTCAGTCCCCGAGGACAGAAGGGAAGTCCCTCTTCCCACATGCCCCCCTTTCTGGGCTTGCTTACAACAGCCAAGGCTCCATCCCATTTCTCAGCACAAAGGAAGCTCCTTTTTTTTGAAAAGGCGGCACATATGACAAGAATGCTTATGACTTACTCCTGACTGTTCACTCACAAAGGCCACACCCAACCCACAAGGGAGCTGAGAACAAAGTCCTATGTGAGTTTGGAGGATGAAAGGTTGAAGTGACAATGACAGACAAAATCCTGTAGTCTGAACAGTGTACAAAAGGCCAGTTTTGCATTGGCAGCTGATGGATCCAGCAGCTCTGAGCACAGTAACTAAACCTACACAAGGACCCCAAAACAGGTGAGGGAAAGGGACCTGGGACTGGAAACAGAGCATGAGCTGAGGGGCACTGAAGATGCTAATGCTCTTGGCCTCAGTTTCCTCCCTCATAACTGAACCTCACCCCACCTGACACATAGAGTTTATTCTGAAGGTCCAATAAGACCTGTCCAAGTTTGAAAAGCATGAAGTACTCTGCAAATTTAGTACTTCTGTCCCCATGATTGCTCTACTTTTCATAGTAAATGCACAGAGGAGCATTCTAGTTTACACATCAGTCTCTTGTAAACTTAGCTAGTGTGACTGTCTGAGATACTCATCCATTCTCGGGTGTACTTAAAGAACCAACTATCTGGGCCCGTATGGTTAAATTCCAGACACAGGAAATGATTCCGCCGTGATCAGGACTGGTGGTATTTCCATGGTAAAGCCAGCTGTGAGGACACCTCTGGGCTGCCTCATGGCTGGCTTTCTACCAGAGACCCACCAGTGACATTATGCCCCCATCAAGCCACTTGAATTAGTAGCATCGAAATAGTGTATCTTATGTCAACACTCCTATTACTATTCTGAACACTACATATTAAAAACGATTTTAAAAGTTGCCTCTAAATATAAGAGCAGTAACCAGGTACTGCATGTTTACTAGCCTCAGTGTTACGTACTCGACACATCAGTGAATTATTTCACTTAAACCTTACTGCCACTTATGAGGTAAGCATTATCATTCGTATTTTCTAGGTAGGGAAACAAGCGGGGCTCAGAGAGTTTAAGTCGCTACCACAAGGCCACACACAAAGTGGTGGGGTTAGGATCTGAAAGCAGGATGACGTTAGACTCAGCACACCCCATGCTACTAACAAGGACTGGATCTCTTTCTTGCTTGTGTCCTTGGGATCCATTTCACAGAACTCAAGACTAAGTGTGGAATGCGCCTTCTGTCTTTGTGCACATGTGCCCCTGAGCTCTGCTCTCTCTCTCTGGCTGCCATAGGAGATACATGAGCAGATCCTGAGTTTGGCCCTGCGCTGTTAGGGCTTGTGGGGTTGAAGCTTAGCTTTACATGAGCTGACGTTACTACTCTTTCTTATGCCTATCCCTCCTGTCCTCATCGTGAGCTGTCATTTAGGGGTTATTTGGGCCTTTATCTTCTCCTGTGAGTGCCTATAATGCCATGGTAACCAAATGATATTTTCATTTATTCTCATTCCATTTTAGATTTAGTATTTAAATAACCCAGTTGAATTTAAATCAGTTTATCTTATCCCTTTACCTACTGATTTAACTCCCTACCTGCCCATATTTAGCTTCTAACTGGAAAACTGCTATATATGTGCTTAAGAGATTATTGGGTATTCATTTTCATTAGCATTTCAGAGAACACTGCTTATAATGTACAGTTAAGACAAGGCTCTGGGCCACACTAGCCTTCCCTTCCTACCTGCCTAAGGCACATCCATTGATAAAGAGGGCAGCAAGACAACAGGAAGGAAAAGAATACTCTAGCAACCCACCCTCCTCCCTCAGTTGTCTAAGAACTGGGAGGAGAAAAATGAACTGAAGCCATCATGCTTAATGTTCCTAGGGATATATACAGGGTAGACATGTCTGCTTTCTGCCTGGACCAAGTGGGGAGAGAACTGCTTTTTATATTCAGTATCACGGCACCCAATTTTAGCTAAACAATCCTTTACTGACAGGTATGTTGGATGTTGCCAACATCCCACGACTGCAAACTATGCTCATGAATCCATGATGTGAGCAAACACTCACACAGCACTCATCCGCGTCCTGTATCAGACACTGGTCTAAGCGCTTTGCAGACAGCATCTCATTTCATCGTTACAGAGCCACCTGAGGTCTCTGCCATTATCATCATCTCCACGCTAAGGAGGGAACAGAAGCACAGAGCCATTAAGCAACTGGTTTACAGACACGGCAGGAAGTAGAGATGAGATATGAACCTATGCTGTCTGGATCCAGGGACACTGTTCTTGAATGTTATTCTCTGCTATTCTGAGAAGGGAAGATGTGAAAGATTAAGGAACTGGGGCTGCATAGGAAGGAAGCATTCTCTCTCTCTCTCTCTCTCTCTCAATGACAGGCGTTCTGGTCCACCTCCAGCTCTCAACCCACTGCCTTCACCCAGCACGTGGAACAATGCCAAGCATGTGACATATGCTTGTGAAACACTTATGGGTTGAATGAATACATACATGAATGAATGACTCCTCTTAAATAAACTCAAGAATAATGCATTTCTTGGGTGTTGCCCATTCTGACAGGGGCATTCGTTCTAGAATAGCAATGTCAGTGAGTAAGGGTGCACACTTTGCTAAATTACAACTTGAGCAAGTGCTTCATACTCACACTTTGAAGTTCCTTTCACTATGACGTATGGTATTTTTCTGTGTATAAGACAATGCTTGTGTCTTAAATTGTTAAGACCAAAAATTGGGGGATGTCTTATATATAGGAGTAACCCGTGTTTTTATTTCTTAATGTTGAATAAGAAAAGTAGGGGGGTCTTAGACATGGAAAAATATGGTAACAGAATGGGTGCGGCTGATGCATATGGCCAAACCAGACCTCAGCATTGCTAGTAGTACCTGGCCCAGGGGTGATGGCTAGGTTTCAGTGGAATGAAACTCCATCTCTCTAGGTGTAAATGCACTGTCATTATTGGAGTGGCTTTGAAGCTAATGAAAGATAGAAAAATAAGTATTTCAAAAAGCACATGTACTGGTAGGCATAAGCGACCCCTCCAGAGCAAGTGGACCAAAGGGTGTACACAATAAACAAGAAAGGTATACATCCACCTGTTCTGAAAAATACCGGAAGCCCTTGTCCTCACGAACACACTCGTAGGTTTCTCCAAGAACCGGGTTAAAGGGCTTGCTCCCAGCCCGGAAGTAGCTAGATGCGTAGGCAGATACTGCAAAAGCAGCCACATACACCTAAGGAGAAGCAAGAAAGGACGTTGTTACGTCTCTGTCACCAAGACATTTATTTTTACAAAGACATGAGCGAAATGAAACCTTTCTTTCTTTCTTTCTGGTTTATTGCAGAATGTTACAGATTTCTCTTGTTTAAAGACAACCAAACCAACTACGGTTTCAATTTGCAGGTTGAACTTATGTTCATTTTGGCCTCAGAGACAAATGAACCAAACATTTTCAAACTGTCCATGTGTGCTGATGCCTAAAAGCTGGTAGAGGCTTTCAAGATGAGGATCTGTATCAAATGAACTACACTGTTTTTGAGCCGTTAAGCTGAGTCCAGTACCTTTAAACCTGACAATATCTGAGAATCCTGATATCATATCAAGGTTTTTCCGAGAAGGGGGAGGGGCAGAAGGGTATTAAAAAAGCTTATAAACATTAATTCACGAGGCTCAATTCAAGCTTTGTTCTTGAAACCTGGGTATCTCTTCCTCTCTCTGCTTCTTTGCGGGTTTGTTACCTATTAAACAGTACAGCTACACTGTCTATGGATCAACCCTGAATCACCTTTACGATTTAACATACCTATAAGAAAACGCATAGAAGTACCTGGTATCACTCATAATGCTGAGGGGAAAGGAAAGGAAGGAGCAGGCACAATGAAGCATGCCCCCCTTGGCCTGGCAACAGGGGAGAGGATCTATCTATGCAGGGGCACAAGCTGACCACAGAGTAGTAAACACACTCCCCAAGATAAGGTTCCCGCTCAGCACTCCCCCTGAACTTTCTCATCCTTATGTATTGTGCTAAAATGCAAAGCCTTCCCTCAAACTTCTTCTCAAGGTCAATGGCACCAGTCAATCAGCTAAATATCGTCAGGGTGTTTAAATTGCTGCAGGCATGAAACACCTTTAAAAATACTTTCATCTTCAAAGTCAATTGTTTTTCTTTAAAAAAAAAAAGCCGTCCACAGATGCTGACTTTTAACACTTGCCTTAGAAGCTATTTGCTTCCTTTGTTCAGCACAAATTCTCTGGGGAAGAGTAACAAAGAAGGTGGAGAAGACACACAGCTTGTTTTTTCTCTCCTGCTCTTATTATCATTAGTATCTAGAGAGGCTCTTTGATGGGAGAAAGGCCCTGGAGACTGTGTGGAATGACTAGCGGATGTCAGTAGATTTCCCCCTTCATCTTCAAATCACGGAAGTAATGAAGTTTTAATGAGGGTTACAACGACGGAATGCGTTGAATTGAGAAAGGAGTGGTGTGTTCCACCAGTAAGAGGGCGGCTTCACGGCAGTGAAGGTCCTGAAGCTGAGGGGGCATGCCAACTCCAATTTAGCCAATCGGCAAATGCCCAGGGCAGAGACTCGGGGGAAACACTGTAGACCCGGCCTCCAAACAATAAACTTACTGTTGAGCAGGTGACATACGAAAAAGCAAAAAACCAAGAGGAAGAAACACTCAATTTTGAAGAACAAAGTCAGCCACTGGCACCGAAAGGGCTGATTTGACCACAGTCTTATCATCAAGCTACCCATCTCCCCCATCTGCACAAGACAGGGTGAGGATGGAAAAATCTTGGGGAGCCCTTCATTGGAAGAGATACTGACTGGGAACAGAAGGTGAATTTTTCTAGGATCAGAAAAACAAAAAAACAAGAAGAATCTTTCTTACATGAAAACCTGTTTCATGAATCTTACTTCCTTAACATGTAGGAGCCGACGGGACAATTCCAAAAACAAAACCCAACAACGAACAAAAACATTCTCCAGGGAAATTAACCCTGGAGGAGAAAAAACAGCTAGAAAATTAAATTCCATCCACCCGGGATGGTAAAAACAAATACCCAGACAGCCCTCAGGACATGTCTTCCAGGCAGGTGTATCAGAACAATCACAAGGAAGGTTCTGGAGAACGAGGAAGCGCCAATTCAAAGAGCAGTACTGCCCCCACCCCCACCCCCACGCCATCTGTCAGAGAAGCCCTACCCCATCCACCCCCACAAATCACAAATCCTGACAGGGTGACAGGAAACAGCCAGGCAGAGGGCAACCAGACGTCACTGAGGAAGGAACCCGTCTCAAGAACACTCGCAGTGGAAACCAGGGAGGCCTGGAGCTGGGGGCCGGCCTTGGCCGTGGGAAGGGGCCCTCACCATCCTCTCCAGGGCGCTGGGCATGTGTGCAGCCTTGTCCAGGAGCTCACTGTACTCCAGCTCCTCGCACAGCCTCTGCAGCGTGTTCAGGGGCTCGTTGAGCTCCACGGGCATGGCCACTTTGGACAGGTCCTTCCCTATGTTGTTCCTCAGGATGTTCCACAAGCTGATGTTACTGGTGTTGGGGCAGGGCGCCGGGAGGCAAGTTCTTCTTGGGGACTTGGCTTCAGCGCCACTTTCGAGAACAGGCTCTGGAAGGGAAATAAGCGTGGTGGTCTCGAGAAGGCTTTTCACTTTATCTTATCATTAAAAAAGAAAATAATAATCCGTGACTAGAACCTCACCTCCTAAGGTTCTCAATTTGACCAGTCATCTCCGTTACTCAGAGTATGTCTGAAAGTGAGACAATAAAAAGAATTCTGCACAGCTACATTAAGTGCAAAAATTACAGGCACGAAAACTCATGGACTTCATTCAGTCACAGGGAGATCTTCGCGTCCCTGCTCCAAAGCTAGTTCTCCGTAGCTTATATGCACGTATAGGAAAACTGGAAATTGAATTTCTATGCCCAGAGTAGGTTTACACTGTTCACACCTTTAAATTCTTTTTACAAAGCACTTCAAAATCTGATAAAAACTTTTAAACTTAAAAAAAATTGCTTCAAATTCTGATGAAAACAATTATGTTTATGACAGGATAATTAGGAAGAAAATAAGTCATCCGCTATCCCATCACCCAGGATGGCAGCCATTGATCTTTTGGAGTATTCTTTATTTAGTGTTTTCTCCATCTATAGAGTTCATACTATATGTCTAGTTTTCTGTTCTGCTTATTCAATTGACAAGTATTTTTCTGTACTAGTCAAAATTCTGCTAAAACATCATTGTTAATGACTATGAAACATCCACACTGTGGATACGCCATAATTTACTGACTTATTCGTTCACTGTTGGACCTTTAGCTTTTTTCACTGTTTTGCTTTAATGCAAGAAAGTAGTTAATATTTGTATTCCCAGATATCTGATTATCTCTGATTTTTTTTTTTTTATGTTTTATTTATTTTTGACAGAGCGAGATAGAGAGATACAGAGACAGAGAGAGAACTGAACTGGGGGAGCTCCCAGTTCAGCATAAGGTTCCGCACGGGCCGGGGCCGGGATTCGATCCCGGGTCCCCGGCACTGCAAAGTGAGCGAGCGCCCAACCCACTGAGCCATCCCGGCTTCCCTCTGATTATTTTCATAGGAACTATAGACATGGGATTATTACGTCAAAGGCTATGAACATTTTTTGTCTTGATTTATATGATCAGAGGGTTGTATCAATTCCCCTTCATCAGCAACATATGTGAGTGGGCATCTCCTGAGGCCTTTCCATCATTTGTTTCTAAGTTTTAGCCAATTGTTAGGTGGATGGTGTTACCTCGGTTTTAACTTAAATTTATAAAATTCCTAGTGTGATTTGGAATGCCTTCAAAGACATTTCTTCTTATCTGAATGGTCCCCTTTCCTATTTATATATTGATATAACCTTTTGTTTTTATGTTTGTTTCACAATTAAATGGCCATTTGCCATTTACCTTTCAATTTGGTCTATGCGATTATTTATTTATTTATTTATTTATTATTGTTAAATTTAATGGGGTGACATTGGTTGGTAACAATTAGATAGTTTCCCGATGTACAAGTCCACATCATATCACCCATGCATCGCATTACGTGCCTACCTCCCAGAATCAGCTCCCCCTCCATCACCATATATCCGGTGCCCACTCCCACCTCCCCCCACAACTCTCCCTCCCCTCTCTGCGATTTTTTGAATAAGCATTTACATCGGGGTGCTCAACCTTTTGGCTTCCCTGGGCCGCATTGGAAGAAGTGTCTTGGGCTACACATAAAATACACTAACACTAATGATAGCTGATGAGCCAAAAAACAAAACAAAACCCATAATATTTTAAGACAATTTACTAATTTGTGTTGGGCCACATTCAAAGCCGTCCAGGGCAGCATGTGACCCGCAGCCCGAAGGTTGGACAAGTTCGATTTACATGTTAGGTATTTATAGTTACCAACCTTTTCCTTTCTTTGACTACAGCAGGTACTTTATATATGCTTATTCGGTGAAAATCCAAACTTTCAGAGATCAAATAATTTAAATCTTACCCAAAGTCTGTCTCTCATCTAAGTCATTACTGAGATTGTCCAGGGAAAGGTTATCACTGATGTCACTCACATAGGAATCATCCTCAGAAACCTACGGGAAAGAAGGAATACTATCCATTAGAGTGGGAAAAAGCAAGCCCGAGTTTCACAAAAGCTTTACTCAAATCATCAGACATTTTGAAGCCCACATTACAAACTTAGAGAAATAATTTTGGATGTTGTTTTCACAGAAGCCCACACACCTCCGAGCCCACTGTACCTTGGAGATGTTCACAGCAAACACTTGTTATTAAAATCCTTTCTTGACTTGTTCTCACAAGGAAAACACAAATCAACTCGAGATTTCAGTTGCTATTAAAATTCTTATTAATTCAGGCTACATTTTCAGAATGTGTTAGTTAGGGTGAATGAGTAACTATTTGTGAAAAGAAAGAATCTTTTATGGAAATGAATAGATAAGCAAGAATTAGTACTTCTATACTGAGAGGGTAAAATGATCAATACATTTTACACAGTAATGCCAACTATGAGTGAGGCCTGCCTATTCAAGAAAGTATGACTGTGCATCAACTTAAAACAATATGATTATATCTTATAAATTAATTATTATACTAATTAAAATAATATAATAATTGTATATTATAAATTGACATGGGTCAAACTGATGTCTGGCCCTGTAGAAATATTACATTATCAAATAGTTCAAGGTCAAAATTATTAAACTGTAACTGAAAGAGGTATAACAAATCAAGTAACAGAAATAAGAAAGTGTCCAACACCTACTTTCAACAACCTTGTTTTCTAAGATCTTGTATCCTTTTTGCTTTTTTGGGGGGGGGGGGGGGGGTGGTATGAGTTATAAGAACATCCTCAGAATCTCAAAATGTAGTGGTAGAAAGGGGCCCTTGAGTTTAGGGTTTCTAAATACAAGTATTGACTGAACGGGTAAAGCAACAAAAGAGATTGTGAGGCACCTAACTGAAAACAGTGCTCAAACCTCATTTTCTGAAGAGCTTGGAGATAATAGAACTTCCTGTGCATCAAAAAATTCAGAAAGGGAGTCCGTGATGGAGAGTCGACTCTCATTGGATAGCTGATGGACCAGAGGTCGGTTGTCATTTGTGGAGTTCTCCTTGATGAAACACAAACCAAAAATGCACACATTTAGAAAGAGTCTCAAGAGAAGCAAAATCAACAGATTTTGTTGCACCATACACAAAGTCACAGGCCCATGCAAACACGCAGCTCAAAGCAGAGGTCCAGAGTTCAGGACCAACAAGCCTCACACAACATAAATGAAAAATGAAGGACTCCCTCAAATGGGCCCTCACATGCAACATCACGAACAAATCTCAAAGCAAAAAACAGACTTTCCAGGCCAGTCTCTGTTTCACTGAAGAGGGGAAACCTTGCAGTGCTCTCTGAATCATATCCTCATACTCTCTACCACCGCAGGATGCTTCTTCTCATTCTAGAGTTTGCTCTGAATTGTGCTGAACGTGTGTCCTTGCATGGCTGGTTCAGAGCAACATAGCTTTCCTCTGCCCCTACACATTCACTGAGGCCAATACGCTGTGGTTGAGGTGTCCCTTGATGAATAAACAGTGTGTTTGGGTCCAGAAGGGCCCCTGGTGGCAGATCATTCATTATTCATGTATGAATGAGATAAATTCTTTGTCTGTCTCTCTCCAACCACAAGGGAAGGAAATCCCCAACCCCCTGCAGAAGTCTCCACACAAACAGAACAATAGAATAGCATGATTTTCTCGTCTTGCCTGGCCCCCTACCCTCTACTTTCCCTCTGGGAAAGATCTAAATATACTGGGAATGTGCTTTCTATTCACGTTGCAAGTGAAAATTCAATTGACCTCAACAAACTGAGCAACTGCTTTGCACTGGCCATACAGGGATATAGTGATGAATATGCTCAGGTTTTTGGCCTGAATACGAGGTGCAGACACACACACGCAGACACACACACACACACACACACACACACACACGACCAAGACAATGGAACAGAAGCGCTCTAGAAGCAGAGAGAAAGGTGAGATTGATTCTTTTAGGGGGCTTTGCTTTGGCAAGGTCTTCACAGATTCAAGACAAGAGGATTCAACTCCTTCCAATCAGGGATGATTGTTGCCTTGAACCCTCTCCTCTCAGCTCACATTTCTCCCTGGGCTAATAAAGGAGCTGCTTCTATATCTTTGTGTATCTGGTATTTGAGTCCCAGAATAATTTGGGGAACAAAAACGAAAGCCCATTATGTCTTTCCCAGAAGGTTTACAAGTTGCAGGACACACTCCGTGGTCTCATAAACAAATTATACCTTGGATGGGACTGTTGCTGTCCAGGGAACGTCAGTCACTGCAGGTTACCATAATTAATAAGGGCAAGTGGTCCCTTGATGAAATGTTTACTTCAGGAACCTCTTTAAATGTGTGTCCCTTCCTCTTGGCTTCTTCCTAAATAAGGTAGCTGGCTAAGGTCTTTGCTGAAGGATCCTACCCATTTTAATATCCTTACAACATTCTGAGACGCTGTCTTCTTCCCGCCCCTAACAAAGAGATCACTGTAGAATCGATAAATAAATATTATATTAATACCACAGCTGTCAACCTTCATGGGAGAGATCACTCTCCTCAAAGGAAGAGAGACACACTGCCGTGAATAGCGAGCGTCTTTAATGCTCACGGAAACAAAGCTACCGCCTTCAGTGGCCACTGCCACAGTAGACTCTAATGATTTATTTACTTGTTCTACTCATTAATTCAGTACCTGCCACTCCTGCCCTTTCTCTGCCTTTCTCCTTCTCGACTGATGGGTCAGAAGGATTTCTTGGCTGATCAACAACTGAAAATAATACACCTCATCCTAGCTCTTCCTGCTGCTCTGTTCCTCTAGCAACTTCCTGTTCATGCCTCCTCGGGGGGCCCAGACCCGCAGAGCACAGCTCTTTACACAACACAGGACCTCATCTATTCCGATATAAATCTAGTCAGCAGGATTCCACCATAGCCCCTGAAGGGTGTAAGGCACGAGTGGTTGTTTATTTTTTACATTACAAAAATGATGAGTAAACAGAGAAAAGGGAGGGAAGAGTTATAATCCTATCACACTAAAACTACCACTGTAAGTATTCTGATGTGTTTTTCTACAGTATTTTTATACATATAGCTTTGTTTTGAAATAACTGTAATCTTTACCTAATTTTATAAATTTCCTCCAAGCAACATAACTTTTTCCAAATGAACATTCATTCTGAGGGTAAAAGAAATATGTATTCAAAATAGAAAATAACAACTGTAAATAAAATAAACCTCACTTAAAGTTTCATCACTTACATCCTATTAACTTGGTATCATTTTTTTTGTATTAAAATATTTGTGTATATATTGTTTATCAAGTTTGGAAAACTGGGGTCACACAGGACATAATCTTTAATAGTCTGCTACAATCGATTAACATTACATTGTGAACTTCCCCTCACGCTGTTAAAAGTCTTTGAGACCATGAACTTCAGTTGATAGAAACTATTTTATTATAATCGTATGTCATACAGTAACCATTTCATGTAGTGAATACTAAGGGTATCTCCAAATTTGTAAAGATGGTGAATATGTTCACAAATGTGTCTTTGATTGTATCTCATTATGCCTTAGACTCAATTCTCAGAAGAAGTATAAAAAATGTTTAAAGCAAAGTATATATTACCTAATTACATCAATAAGTAAGAGAACTTCTGTTTTTTCAACATCCTTAAAGCACCAAATACTTTTATTTAGAAATATTTTGTGTTGATCTAATTGTTTCAGTTCACATTTCTTTGTTAAGAATTAGGCTGAATGTTTTTCTGTTGTTTCAAAAACTAATGTTGGAGGAAGCTAAGTCAGGGTACATGCCCCCTCCCTCCCGGGGCGCCCCCCACCCCCTGCATTTCTTTACACCTTCTTATGAATTTATAAGTATGACTACATAAAATGTTCTTAAAAAAAGATCTGTATTTGGAGATTTTGATGAATTGAGTCTTTTTTCCATTTATTTGTTAAGGTCTACATTTGCTTGCTATTATTTATTATTTACATATTAAATATACTGTCACCTATTTAGCATTATCCAAGTCTGTCGTTTTCAATAAAAATATTTTTTTTCTAATTTATTATTCGCATTCTTATTTGCACACATGCCATATTTTTCTCCCCTGAGGAAATAAAAGATAGCCATATCCAATCAACATTTCTTTTGTAATTTTTTTCTATTGCTTTTACATTTAGGAAGTCCTCCCTCCTCTAGCTAGTTGATAAGTATTTAAATCAATGTTTTTCAGTTTGAATTTTCATATATTTAACTCTAATTCACTTGCAATTCATTTTAGCGTGCACTGGAAGATCTGTTTTCCGAATTGCTTTTGAGTTGTGCCAAACTGATGGAACAATCCATCTCTTTCCCACTGATTTTTGAGCCTCTTCTAGCATATCTTTCTTTCATATATAAAATGGTGTTTGTGCCTGAGGTAGTACCTTGACCATTACACCATCGTCAGCGTATTTTCGATTCTGAAGCTTCACTCCGGGTTTTGTTTTCTGGGTTGGCATGTCTTTCCTCACTACAGGGCAGGGGGAAGCTGTTGAGAAAGCAATTGCTCTGGACTCTTTAGAGGTGGACTTAAATCGTGGCTCTATCTTTTACTAGCTGTGTGCCCTGGCAGGAAGTTCCTTAACATCTCTGGGCTTTAGTTTTCTTGTCTCTTAAAATTTAACCATCACCACCACGGGGACTGTCAGAATGACGGCGTTTGAGGCACATCCAAGCTACTTAAGGAAAACAACATGGAGTTGAGTCTTCAGGCTTTGGGACAGCCATTTCCATTCACTCTCTTAACACCTGAGGAAAAAGTAGCTTTTCCCTTACTGGGAAAGTCAGCCTGAGTCACTTTGTGAAAAGCAGGATAAACCACGGGAAATGGAAAATCACTAAAATAGAAAATAGATAAACGAGACAACTGCACGTCAAATCAAGGCTACCAGAAGGCTGTTTCGGAAGGTGTGAGTTGGAGGGTTGTTATCACCCGCCCTGATATTTACAGTTTACAGCAATTATGCCTTCAGGTGCACTGCTGGTGAAGTCAATTTAAGAAAGCATGCATTTTAAAAGGCTTGGTGGTTTCGGTTCCCTTTCCAAAATTCATAAAACCATCAACGAAAAGTCAACTTGCCATGCAAATGTAATTATGTGATAATGCCGTGGAAAAGGTAACTACTGCTTTGGAAACAGACACGAGACACCCCAACATGGTGTTCGGCATCAAAACAGCGCTCAGTGACGGTGGGTCATGGTGACCAGGCCCCGCTTTAGCAAATGGGCAGATTCAAGAGACACCCACCCAGGGAGCAGGTGTCCTTGCCCAGGCCTGAAATGAAGGCCCCTCCAGGCAACAGTCAGGTGCTCAGTCCTGCAGGGGACTCAGTTTCCATCTGGGCTAACAGGACTGAACAGATCTCTTTGGGGCCTGGGGGTGGAATGAGCGTGTGGAGGAATTTCATAGCCAACCACTGACTTGTGTCTTAGAGGTAATAGGAGGCCCATGAGCTGCTGCAGAGAGAGGGGAGCACCCCCCTCAGGACAGCGTCTCTACCATCAGCCTGTGAAGTGCAGGGCCTGGGCCTCCCCACACAACAGCAACCAGTGAAGGTGCTGTGTGAAGGTTTTGTTTTCTTTGAGGACAGGAAAAAGATGGGTTAAGATGAACCATTAGAGATTCCTTTTAAAAACGGACAACCCTCCCCACACACACCTTGTCTACTGCCTTCCTTGTTTTGTTTTTTTTTACTTGGAATGCATTCTGTCTAATACCTTCGTTAATGAAAACGTGAGTACATCTACACCAGGCATATCAGAGAGAGCTACAAAGAGCTTTAATGCTTATTCCCCTATTCTACTCATTTCTCAAGCAGTTCACTTGTATTTTTCTGAACTTTCTCACATAAACACATGGAGAGAGTATTTTGGATAAACGTCTCATGTCTCAAGCAAAGACACTTTTAACATACTATTAACTGACCAAGACACTTCAATTATAATACAATATCACAGGACAGTTAGAAGGGAACAGCCACAAAGAAAGAGGAGAGCGGTTCTCACAGCGGAAGCGAAACGTATGGGCAAGGCAGTGGATGGCGTTGCTAAGGTCAGAAAAATGTACTGTATTTTTCCGTGTGCGAGATGATACTTTCGTCTAAAATGGTTACATCAGAAGTTGGGGATCATCTTATACATGGGAGTAACCCATGTATTGTTTTCTTAATGTTTGGAAGAGGAAAAAAGTGGGGGTTGAGAAGCGGGGATGGCTCAGTGGGTTAGGCGCTCACTTTGCAGCCCCGGGGACGAGGATCGAATCCTGGCCCCGGCCCGTGCAGACCCATGTGCTGAACTGGGGAGTGCCCCCAACTCAGTTCTCTCTCTGTCTCTCTCTCTGTCAAAAACAACTAAATAAATAAATAAACTTAAAAAAATAAAGTAGGGGTCATCTTATACCTGGGGGTGTCTTATACACGGAAAAATACGGTAGGTTTCTTCAGCAGTAACAGGAGAGAATGTGTCTCCTTACAGCTCCCACTCCAGTAATAACTAGCAAAAAGGGTGGCATTTAGGAGAAAACGAAATACAAAGAGAAGAGTTCTGAGGCGGACAAAAGCAGTTTTAAGATGCAGTGAGCAGCGGACTCTCACGAAAGCAGGGAGCCAGGGCCTCGCAGCGCCCACGCGGGGAGGAAGGGCACAGAGGGCAGCGTGTGAGGTCGCGGGGGCATTATGACAAGAAGCCTTACCCACCTCTGCCAGACTGTCACCGGACTTGGCAGCAGCAGGGGGGTCGAGGAGCAGAGACTCAGCATGGATTCTGCACAAGCGTTCTTTAAGATCTGTGTTTTGTGCTAGGGCCTGGAACATGTTAAAAATAGTGTTTCAGAAAAGCACAGCAGTGGGCCGCGGGTGACAGAGCCCTGAGGGGGCACTTCCTGGTCTTTTGTCCTTGAATGCTATCCAACAGGATACCCGTGCTGACTCTGAGACCCCGGGAAATAAAAGATATTAAACTCTGGGACTGATGGCTCTCCTTTAATCTCATGTCCAGAGAGGAAAGGAGGGGTTAACAATGTTCAAGTCCCTCATATAAAATGGCACAGGAATTGCATTGAACCCACGCCCATTCTCCCGTATGCTTTAAATCCCCTCTGGATTACTTATAATACCTGATACAATGTATATGCTATGTAAACAGTTATACTCTACTGTTTAGGGAATAATGACATGAAAAAAAGTCTGTACATGTTCAGTGCAGAGGCAACCTTCACAGCCATGGGAGGCCTAACTACATGGTGCACGGGAACAACGACGTAACTTTTTTAAAAGAATAGTTTGCATCCTCCGTTGGTTGAATCTGTGGATGTGGAGGAACGACTAGTAGGTTCCTTGGCCAGCTCCTTCCCTAATGATTCCAAGCTTCTCTCATCTTTAAGGAAGATGCTCCTCTCAGTCCTTATGATTGCCCGTATTTTAATGTTATTTAATTATCACACCAGTTTAATCAGATCTTAGGCAGTGTGCTGGGAAGTAGGATTTCGTGGAGAATTAATTTTACTGTTTCCCATTATAGGTGTTGATTGTTTTATTCATTCTTCATGACTAAGATATTGAAAAAAAAACACCAAAACCCAAAAAACTCACTTACCTGGATAAGAGCTAAGGATCAAAGCCCTGGAAATGGGGGTGCTGTGAGATGGGAGAACTTGTGAGTCCACCTGGACCTCATTTATCTCTCCCTGGGCTGGTCTGATTTCCTAACCCAACCTCTCAACTAGGAAGGAACTGGCATGATGTAAAGAAAGATGCTTCTTTCACGCTGGTATTCTGTGTGCTTCGTGACCCGCTGTTCTACAAATGATCTGTCTTTGGAAAGGGACAAGTTCACCTGATTGTTTCCCCAGACACTCCCACAATCAGCTTCCCAGGTGCCTCAGAGAGATCTTTCCTGTCTGTTGTCTTCCTGACTCTTCTAAGAATCTCAGCCCTTCCTGTCTATAAGGGCCAGTGGGGTCTCCCTGCTGAGAATTTATAGAAGGATGTGGTACTGTCTAATCCACAGCCTGGATCTCAAACAAGGATTGGGCTTTATTTGTTAGTACCCATGGATGGAATGGGTTATTTGGAAATTCTTGAGAATCACTTAGAAAACACTCAGTAAATGTTTTTTAGATAAACAAAACAGAGATTGTTACCAAAATGTCACAGGTATCTTAAGTAACTAGAATCTATACCAGTGGCTAGAATCTTAGTAAGGCCTGAAAAATGTGTTATTTTCATAGCTCCTTTGTCCTTTGCAAGCCATAGGCAGAAGAAAGAAAAATATCAAGACTGCACATACACCACACACAGATCCATTTTGATAGCCCTGAGATGGCTCTATAATCTTTTTTTTTTTTTTAAGTCTTGGAATGAGAGAAAAATGAAAGAATCATTATGTTTTGAGTTTCCAAAATCGTAAACATGAGTGAGAGTGAATTCCTTAGCAAAATTAACAACTTTGGCCTGAGATTCCTCAGCCAAATGCGTCTCAATGGCCTCTGCCAAACAGGCAGGTAGACTAGGTGGGGCAGACCTCCGTGGGAGGAGGCGTGGTTCCAGGAAGACCACAACAAAACGGACTTTGGGGAGGCCCTAAGTCTGAGGTACCGCCTAAATGTACTGAAAGCCAACCTGTGGGGAACAATAAGAAATGCTTTTTACCACTAAAAAATAAACTTAAAAAAAATAAAAATAAAGAGCCACCTTGCTTCTCTCAGACCCAAGTAGCATCCAGTGTGCATCTAGGGGTCCTGTATAATCCAAAAGGGGCTATGTTCATCTCTACCCTGAAGAAGCAGGGTCTTCTCAGGGCAGACATTAGGACTCTCTACCTGGAGTCGGTCTACTTTACTTCTTATTTCTCTCAAAGGTAAAACATACTTGGAATGTTCAACTGAGTGACTATTTCTAGAGAATTTTCCAACAATCAGTAACAAGATGATAAAACGTGACTGGATGTTTCCCCTGGTTCTCTCAAGGCCTGAGTTTGCTTCTGCACACAAGATGCTAAAATTCATCTTCCCTACCTAACCCTAAACAGAAAGTTCAGTAAGGCTTCAGTATGGCAATTTCACAGCTGTGCACGACAGGCTTTGTTTTGACCTAAGGAATTCCAAAGTGCAAGCAAAGAAGAGGAGCCGATACATATGTTATTTAAAAAGTTCTCCAGGTTTTGGACAGATGTGGAGTTAGTATCCAGACAGCATCACCTACTCACAGTAGCATGCTAGGCCACTGTATTTCAATGGAGCCCAATAAACTGAAATTGAGAAATAAAAGGAGAATGGCTTCCTGAAAAAGATCTGAGACTTGATAGTGATGCTTCTACTATTACAAAGGAAGAACGATTACCTGCAAGACATTCTAGATGACTCATCTCTCTCTGACCATGAGCGCAGGGGAGGGGGGAGCTAAATGTTTTGTACTATCAAATCAAATCAAATAACTGTCATGTCTTTAGAAGAGTGGTAAATAGAACCAGTGCTGTGCAGCAAGGGAAGTTAAGAGTGTGAATTTAAAATTTAGTCCTCCTGCCTGCCATTTGGAAAACTGATGTAAGCTTGTAAGTCTTAGATATAGAAAGCTCCACACTGTCAGATTTTGTAAGCATAAACAAATGTCTGTCAGACACCCACAAAGGCACAACAAAAGCTTTACAGAACAGGGCGATCCAGATAAAGGGGAGGAAACCAAACGTGAAGCATCTAATGCTCAGGGAAATACTTGCTACTCAGATTCGGGGTAGGCTCCGTTTTGGATCTTTAGAGCAGGCAGATCTGGTGAAAGGTGAGAATATAATTTGGATAACTTGTTTGGTTTTCTCATGAATTTTCAACACAACCCTGGAGATGGAAAGATATAAAAAACTTCACGGGCCTGGACATGTTGTCAGGCATTTCTGTGGCACAGACAGGCAACTTACGGATGACAGGGCGTGCTTCAGCCCGATGACCTGGGCAGAAGGGGAGGAGGACAGGTCCTGCTCCATCAGCTGCTTCAGTTTCTCTCTCTCTGTTGACACGGTAGTAAAGGCTGACCTTAACGTGGAGTAAACTACAAAGATAAGACGTCATTGTAACAAGGAACGAAGGAAGGTGTCATTAAAAACAAGACAGAGGTGAATTTCTTATAAAAGAACTTAGAAAAGTAACTGCCCTGAATATTTTGAGCACAGCAAAGGTACACTCTCAATTGACTTAAAAAAACAAAAACAAAAAAGCAAAACAAAACATCTGGAATGGACAACACCAAGAGGGAACCCTGATGTAAACTATGTGTGTGATGAGGACAGGTCACTGATTATACCAAAGGGATCACTCTGGTGGGATGTATGAGAACACTGTACTTAATAAGCTCAATTTTGCTATGAACCTAAATGCTCTAAAAAAAAAATGTGAAAATCTTTAAAATGATACACATTTGTCAATTCCAAAGCCCATATTCACTATCAAAGTCCATGATTTTATGACGTATCATCAAGATACTTTAACACTTGAAAAGACTGTACTTCTGGATCCTCAATGATCAATATTTAGTGTTGCTTGTATCCCCAAAGACTGAAAATGTTTGAAAACAAAGCTAATTTGTTTTCAGTGGGCAGAGGCATTAACAGTGCGGTGGAGAAACTAGGTATCACCTTCACTAAGTGGCCAAAATTATTCCCCAAGGACAGTGCCTTGGGTATTGTACCCTGAAAAAGACACACCATCATTTGTGTTGTCGTCAGCTGGAGACAGATCATGAGGAAACATCACATGAACCCCAAATAAGCAATTTCTTATTTTTAAAGAGTGGCCTATCTGTCAATGTCATCAAAGAGAAAGAAAGGCTGAGAAATTGTTCTCAATTAAAGAAGACTAAAAACGCCAGACTATGACATGTGATATATAATCACAGACTAGATCCTGTGCTGGAGCAGAAAAATACTATTAAAGGACATTATTGGGATAACTGACAACGTTAGAATGTGGAAGGTAAAATAAGTAAAAGTACTGTTTCAACACTCAACTTCCTGAATTTCCTGAACAAAACGAGTTAAGCATGCCCTGACCTTAGGAAATATATACTAGGGACATAAAGGTATAAAACAAGATATAACATGTGATTCCTACTGTCACATATTTCGGAAAAATAAACGTTTAAGTACATGTGGATGTGTGTAGAAAGAAAGAAAATAAGTGTGGTGAAATATTAAAAATGGTGAATTTGGGCAAAGCGTATAGATGTTCTTTTGCATCATTCTTGAAATTTGTAAGTTTGGAATTATTTTGAAATACATAGGGTGTTACCCTACCACCCTCTTCCTTGCTAGCGCTTTTAGCGCTTGACCCAGAATTCGCCTCTGAAGTTGGCAGTGAGCGGCTCTGGTCAGTACAATGAGAACTTAGCATTGTTAGGCACCAAAAATTCATCAGGTTTTGATCATGGAATGTTAGGTTATCTCCCATGCATAAGAAAACCATCTAAATTATTGATGATGGATATCCCATTTGAATATTATCTTTCCAATGTCCTTTATTATATTTTGTTTTAGAAGGGCAGGAAGAAGGGACAGATATACATCTCCAATGGCCTGGCATGTGACTGAATTCCACTGGGTTGCATTTTCGGAGGTATTGCCATTCAGGAGTGGCCAATTCAGTATCACAGAAACTAAATACGCATCATTGACTTACTTCCTTCATTTCACAGCCACAAGGACAACTTGAACCTCTCTATAGGTTGTTGCTAAACTTGCTTGAGGTTGTGATGCTTAGTGAGAGACTTAGAGCATCTTCACAACATCGTAGTACAAATAAGCAAGTTGTTTAAACACACACACAAACTATGGTGCTTCTGTTAACATGAGACAGGGGTCAAAGGTCAATGGGTACTACATTTCCTAATAATGCCTGTGGAACACATTTAGCTCTTTGACGTAAGCAATTCAATCGAGCAAAATGATGACCAGCATAACAGAATGACCAACAGTGTGGGCTCCTACATGAAGCCCGGATTCTTCCCAGCTCCATCACTTACTCACTGTAGGATTTTGAACAAGTATCTGACATACCTGAACCCCAATTCCCTCATTTGTAAGAGGGGATAATAATAGCATTTACTTTATAAGATCATTATGGGGATTAAATAAGAGAAGGCAGGTTAACCCAATGCATATCATGTAATAAATAGTGTTACTGCAATAATAGTGATGGTGATGAGAGGAACACATGGTGATGAAAGTAGTGGTGACCGCAGTCCCTTGAAAGATGTGCAGAAGTTTTAGGAGGATTATTTAGTCTATTGCTAGGATAACACCAGGGTAGAGGTTCTATGGATGAGGGATTGACCAGAGTCTACTGAGCAGTGGAAGAGCACTGAGCTGGGAAGCAACAAGCCTGGCAGTTCACGCATGACATTTTATGTCCTATTGGCACATGCACCCCACCCCCACCCCACTCCACCCCCTTTGCAGCTCCGCAGGATAACCACTCCTTTCTGAGTGGGTCCCTGGGGGAATGCCTCTTCACTGTCATGTATTTTTTTTTCCCTGTAAGTTTCTTTAGTTTATTATTACAATGTTTTTCTTTTCTTTTTTTTGTTAATTGAGGTATAATGGACATATAACATTAGTTTCAGGTGTACAACATAATGATCCCACATTTGTACACATTGCAAAATGATCACAATAAGTCTAGTTAACATCCATCACCTTACATAGTTACAAAAACTTATTTTTTCACTGTGATGTTTATTGCTCTAAATGAAATAAATGGGGCACTCAGCAGGCTGCCACTTTACTAAATCAATTCCTCTGGCTTTCAGATGGCCTGCAGTAAAGCAAGGCATTCAGTCAAACTAGAAGATGCCTATTAACATCTTTAAATTGGCAGAGCATACAGCATTTGGGTCAAAGGGTGTAGTTGACAAGATTGTGGTGAGCATAAAATAAGCAGAAACACAAATCGCCACTATATTTAATTTTAAAGTGTAAGCACTTTCTAAACCATCTGACAAAGGGGCTCAGAAGATCAAATCCCCATGTACTAAATTTCTTTTTAACAATTATTTTTATTGTTTGAGAGATGTGTGTATGTGTGTGTGTGTGGAGAGAGAGAGAGAGAGAGAGAGAGAGAGAGAGAGAGAGAGAGAGAAGGGGGAGGGCCCAGAGCAGTCTCCATAGTTATACATCATTAGCTGTGACATGATTTCATTCCACACAGGTGACTGTGGGTCCATACAGGGTGGGAATGAAACTGGAAGCCTCCCGAGTGGGAGCTAAGAACCTTTGACACCAAGCCAACCCAGCAGTTACCAGTTGGGCCGCAGCTCAGTATATGGGGTTGCATGGGTTGGGGATAGGAATCCAACCCCAGATCTTGCGACTGAGAGGCAAGCGCTCAACAGCTGAGTTATCTGGCATCCCCACTAAATTTCTTAAATGACTGTTGTGGCCCACTCAGAGGACATTAAAACTGTCCTCCACAATGGCCTAATGACCCAGCACACACACAGCAATGAAGAGAGGCTGCTCATGGGAGATCATATTTATATTAATCATTAAAGACATAGGATCCCAGAGGTGAGAAATATTCTCTGTGACAGGAGTGTTTTCTTACTAAATTGTAACATGATGCTATAAAAAAAGAAAAGAAAAAGATCCAAATGAGTGTATCACATCTATGGATAGCTGATAATAAATAAGACCACATCAAAAGTCTTAGATACTCTCGGCTACAAAGAACTTCAAAGATCACTAAGGCCACTGCCACATAGAATAATCAACTGCTCTCCATCTCCAAACTTCCTTGTCAAATGGTCTTCGGGCCCACGCTTCTCTGAGCATTTGCTGTCTCCTAAAGCCATCCAATCTGTCTTTAGACTCTTCTGGGGCTAAGCAAGTCTTTTCTGTTCCTACGTTGACATTTATCTTAGTGTCTCCTCATTGGTAAACAGAACTTTCTTTTTCATGGGGTGTTCAAATAACTATCAGAAGGCAATTACAGCATCTCTGTTTACTCATCCCTTTCCCAGACTGTCCCCCTCACTGTCCTAGGAGAGTGGGACACAGGTTAAGCTTCTGATGGGACACCATAGCAACTCTCTGATGCTAGAGAGTTGGCTCTAGGGATCACTACCTTTCCTGTTTCTATGGGAGTTACCTGGGAAGAGTATAGCCAGCGTATATCTGGATGGCCATTGCAGGACACCTGTATTCTTAATTTACCTGAGCTCTATTTTTAAATATGCTCCTTCTCTAGAAGTTTCTCAGCATCAGAAAAGAATAAGGTCTTGAGAAAGACAGGAAAATCGCAGACACCACTCTACAGTGGCAATGTTGTACAAGGTTAAGAAATGTTGCAATAAGGCAAATACGAACCCAAATCCTAACTCTACCCTTAGTTGCCATTTAGATTTTGGACAAATCCTCAGGTTCCACATCTGTAGGTGTGGATAATGCCCACATCTCAAGAGAGCTTTAAGGAAACTGTGAGAAACATGCTATTGTATAGCATCCAACTCACTCATTAGTTTTCTTTCCCCGTTTTTAATGAAAATCACATTTTGGTGAATTTACTTTAAAATGTTAACATACCTAAAATATCTGGGGTTCTTTAAACTTCTGTAATCTGTTCCCTCTAATTTTCAAACCTCATAGGAAGCCCATGGTTTGTAACCCATATTCTGTCCAAATGGTTCTTTAAATTTAGAAATATTAGGTAATTAAATTAAATGGCCTTACTTATTTACTGATAATTTACATAAATATAATTGCTCCATAGATTTTTATGCTAAACTATGTTTGATAAATAATCTAGCTTTTTTTTAAGTTATATGTATCTCTTAGCTTTTAATCTATGATGTCACTATGACATACTTGGCTTTTTATTCAATATTTCCATAAGCTCAAAACCATTAAAAAACAACAATAACAACAACAACAAAAATAAAACCACTGAAGTAAAACTCAACACAAAAAGTATCCAGGAACAAAAGAATAAAAAATTTAATAGTTTAATTTTGTTCTATTATTAGCCTTTACGTTTGTTTGTAAATAAAGATCTCTCTCAATGAAAATACCTTCCACAAACTGCAAATGTATCTGTAAAACATCATCATTGTTGTTTTTTTCTCTTCCAAGGGAGAATGTGACTATCCACTTCTGTTTAGAGGACCCTGGCCCCAGTCCTATACTATTCTTTGGTTTCCCACCCTAAGCCTGCTCTTCCAATTCAGTCATTTGTTTCTATTATTAATAGAACACTCTCATAAAATACCCTTGTGCCGATAAGCAATAGTATAAATTATTTCTATTAAGTGAAAAATAATTAATCATAAAAGATAATTACAGAATTTGAAAGCCAAAAGAGTCAGGACACCTACTTTAGGATATTTAACAGATGAGGCAACTGGGGCCCAGAGAGGTTAACCAGTGAGGTTCATGTCCCACAGCGAGTCAGTGACAGAGGTGGCCCCGAATGAACGCCTGTCTTCAGACTCACCAGGTATAGAGTAAGGTGACCAAACGTCCCGCTTTTGGCGGGACAGTCCCAATTTTTAACAATTTGTCCCGTGTCCCTTTAAAAAAGGTCCCAATTTTTGGAAAGAATGCACGACAAGCTAGGGAAAGGCGGGAGACAGACCCAATTTTTAATCAAGAATGCCCCCCCCCCCCCCCGGTCAATGGTGTCCCGCTTTACCCATGTTAAAATTTGGTCACCTTAGCTACTAGAGGGTTAGCTCCAAAAAGCTGATTATTTACAGTGTGCTCTGAAGTACGTTTTTTTTAGGAACTTTGGTTCCAGGGTGATAATTAGCTGATAGCTGTTTGGGAAGGAGAGGAAGCATTTTCCAAATAACATTGTAAATCATTGAGTTAAATACAGTTAATAGGACTTCTGCTGCAGGACTTCTCAGGGCCTTTAATATTTACTCTGTGTGTGTGTATGTAAATGCAAAAAGGGACCATAGTCAGCAGTGTTTTCCAAATAATTTTAATCATGAATTCTTTTGTTTTCAAAGCATGTTATGGGTAAAGTGTTCATGAAATAAAGTCTGGGGAATGTAAAGGTGAATATACGAGTGTGCAATCTAAATTACTTATAACCTTTAGATTTTAATATATTTCGTTCTTTGTTTGCTTATGTGTGTCAGCACACACACACAAAGCCAGACACAAGAACCAATGAGAATTTGTTCAGTGAATATGCTATAAAACTCAAGTTTATAATTTTTAGTAAATAACAAGGACTTTTTAGGATAGTGATATATATTGGTTGCCTACCATTTGTTCTAACTTCTACAAAATGGGGAGAGTTTCAATGCACTGAACAAATTGCAGAAAAAGTAGGTAATACGGTTTGTGACATCAGTAGAATTCACTGCTCCGGAATCAGAGTCAATAGCTTAGTGATGCAGTCAAGAAAGTACAATCCAAAGTGTCAGTAACAAAATAGGCTGGAAGAAAAGTCACGGTGCTCTGCGTCTGAATGCATGGAAGTGAGAAAGCACACAGGGTCACTCAGGACTTAGAGCAAGACTGAGAGCTGCCTTAATTCCATGAGGCCCCCCGAGTTACAGCCTGTGAAAAGAGACCCCCAGAGATCTTTCTGTCTCTCTGTGTGGACTCCAATAGCTCAGGAATGAAAAACAAGTTTGCTAGGCTCCCTGTGGAATCTGCTAGCAGGAAGCTCCCGGGGCACAGGCGTTTGTGGAATAAGAGTGCCTGGACCTTTCTCGGAGCACACACCTTGACCTAGGTGACAGATCTGCAGTCAGCTGGCTTTCACAAAGCCCGGAAGACAGAACAGTTGGCAGAGGCCCGTTAGAGACCGTTCACCAGGCTGAGCCCACTGCAGGAGGTTGGGATCAATGGATCGACTCAATATGGCAACCTCTGTCCTGCTGAGGAAGCAGCTTCTTCTGTGGGGGTCAAATTCAGGCTATTTCCTTTCTGCCTGGAGGTGGTATTTTCTCATTTTTAAAAAGACAGTTCATATTATTAAAAAGTGATGGTAGAAATTTCCTCCCACAAGGTCTAAAATGCAATGCCTTAATTACAACTGATCCTTTAATGGCAGAGAACAACACAGAAGGGGGTGAGTGGAGAGTTTTAAAGCCGTGGGGCAGGCCATTCTGCCCACTTTATAGATGGAGCAAACGACAACACTGCAAAACACCGACAAAGTTCTCACAGGAGCCAGGACAAGAGTTTGCAAAGAACAGGAAATGGCTTCCTCATAACTAATATATTTTAGGTTTGTAGGGAAAGGAGAAAAGAGAGCTGAAGGAAGCAACAACGTGAGGGAAGAAAAATACAGGGTTAGGAGCCCAAGGCAATAGAGGGAATGTGTTCTTTCCTAATTCAAACACTCCCATTAAAAAAATAATTAATCTATTTTTTCCCTTCAAAATGATAAATATACAAAATTTAAAAAGACAAGTAGAAAGAAGACAGTAAGTACTGTACTTATAACCCCAGACTCTATCGCTAGAATGCTGGTGTATATCCTTCTAGATTTTTGAGTATGCCCATATATTCCACGTTTATATAGATTATTTTTTCCCCAAATATAGGATCATACTTATATATCATTTTGTAGCCTTGTATTTTTACTCAACGATATGCTGTGAAAAATCTTCTATGTCTATAAACAGGAGCCTGGCTACCCCATCCGCAAGGGAAGTGAGATACCAGGTGAGGAGAACAGATTCTGGGGCCCGGCCAGTTGGATCCTAATCTCCGGTTGGCTAATTTCTACCACATGACCTTCAGGAAGGTTTTTGGCTTCTCTAAGCCTTGGGTTTCTTAGCTGTTCGATATTATTGTAAAATAATACCTACTCCAGAGGTTGCTGCTAGAATTAGATGAAACAATGCATGTAGTGCTTCGTAAATCCCTGACATGATAGCTGTCAGATTGATAGAGGTAGCTATTACTATGATGTGGCTATTGACTATTCTGTCATATGATTACATTGCATTAAAAGAAATCCAATCCCTCTATTGTTGGGCATCTAAGTTATATCTTTTTTTTTTTAACTTTTCATTTTAGAATCATTATAGACTCACAGGAAGTTGCAAAAATAGTACAGAGAAGTCTCAGATACCCCACATCCAGTTTCCCCCGGTGGTCACATCTTACATAACATGGTACAACATCGAAACCAGGAAACTGACATTGGTATAATCTACAGCTCTTATTCGAATTTTACCAGTTTCACATACTCTCACTTGTGCATATGTGTGTAAATATAGGTCAATGCATTTTTATCGTACACTGGTATAATCTACAGCTCTTATTCGAATTTTACCAGTTTCACATACTCTCACTTGTGCATATGTGTATAAATATAGGTCAATGCATTTTTATCGTATGTGTAGATTCGTGGACCCACCACCAGAATCGGGACAGAGAACTTCTCATCACCACCAAGGTCCCTCTCACTACCCTTTACAATCATACCTAGACTTTCTCCTTTCTCTAACCTCTGGTGACCTCTAATTTCTTCTCTACCTCCATAGTTTCATCACTTAAGAAAGTGTTAAGAAGGGCAATCATACACTATGTAACCGTTTGGAATTGACTACTTTCAGTCAGCATAATGCCCCCAATGGCCCTTCAACTTGTTGTGTATGACCCGAGTCTATGCCTTTGCATGGTTGAGTAGTATTCCATTGTATGGATGTACCACCGTTTGTTTAACCACTCATCTATTGAAGGACATTTGGGTTGTTCTAGCCTTTGGCTAATATAAATAAACTTGTTCTTAACAGTTGTGCATAAGTTTGTGTGTGGACTGAAGTTTACATTTTCTCTGGGACAGATGCCCAGGAATGTAAATACTGGGTTATAGTGTACTTAGTTTTATATGAAACTCTCAAACAGCTGTCAGAGTAGCTGAACCATCTTGTATTACCACCGGTAATATATGAGAGATCATGTTTCTCTGTGTGCTCACCAACATTTGGCACTGCCAGTATTGTTTTCTTTTTTCTTCTCAATGTTAGCTATTCTATTAAGTGTGTAGTAATAGCTCATTATGGTTTTAAGTTGCATTTTCCTAATGGCTAATGATGTTGAACATCTATTTCTAATTTTTGATATCTTAAACAGTGCTACAATGGATATCTTTATTTGAATAAATTTTAAGTAAATTCCTACAAATGAATTCTTCAAAGTGGAGTTGCTGGATAGGCAAAAAAAAAAAAAAAAAAGGGGGAAGTTGAAGCATAATATCATATTGTCTTCCAGAAGAGCATCAATTTACAACCCCATCAGCAGCATATGAATTGCTCAGCTTTTAAAGTATTCCTAAGACTCTTACTATCTCTCCTATGGGGTTAAAAAGAAACTTCTTGCCAAAACACTCCCTACTCGCAGGGAAATAAAATAAAATAAAAATTGGGTTGTCCAAAATCGCAATAAATCAGGAAATGAACCAACTACGGTCCCCCCCTCCAAAGACATCTCACATTGAGACATGCATTTAACATTTTCATCAAACACATTAGGAAGAAGGAAAACTCATTTACCTTTATGGGCAATATGACACAGATCTTCTTGCATTTTAGAAAACTCTGATGAGGTTTCAGAGCCGTCAGAATAATTTTTCTCCTCTCCAAAATCTAGTGTTGACAAATTAGGGTTGGAGGAATGTAGTCTTTGTTGGCCAGGAAAAGGTTTAGGAACCTGAAGTGATACCAAAAGGAGATATTTCTTTTCAGATGCAAATTGCTTAGAACATTTAATTTGTTCCTACAATTGGAAAGTAGTAAGAGAAGAACAATAGATAGGTAAGTCTTTCTTTTGAGTCATCGCTTGTAAGAAAAATAAATGAAAACTCAGAAAAACACTTTCTTTTGAGTTCCACTGGCTTCTTGCAAAAAAAAAAAAAAAAATGGATGAGAAATCACATACATTTGTTCTCAGCCATGAGGATATGATCCAAAACCTCCAGTGGATGCCTGAAACCACGGATTGTGCTAAACCATACAGGCGTGGAATTTAAAACATATAAATTCTTTCTTTCTAACATTTCCATTTAATATTTTTAGATAGCAAATTGACCATGGGAAACTGAAACCACAGAAAGAAAAACTGCAGATAAGAGGAGGCTGGGGGTGGGAGGACCACTCTATTCTTTGAAAATGATAGAAGCATTAAAGCTATAGGATGAAAATGAAGCTAAAGCTACCAGGCTCTTTCTCATTACACACAATTCCTTCCTCCCAGCAATAATCATCCAGCATTGAGGCTGTTAATAGTGGATAGGTTTAAAAATGTTTTCTTGTTTTGCTCCTCCTGTTGCTTCTACAGGACGAACTAACTTCTCACATATTTGTACACAAATCATGCTTTACTTTGGAAGTATTTACGTCCATAAAGTGCTTTGAACCAAAGAATATATAAGATTAGTGCAAATGACTTCCCCGTAACTCGCTGATTTATTTGGACCCCAACAATGTTGCCATACAATATGCAACGGCTAAGTTGCAAACCTTGGCCTCTGGCTTAGCTGTGCAATGGGTATGTCAGCGGCTAGTGTGACCCAGTAAACCTCTGATGGGAAAGTAGGAGGTTGGAGACAAGAGGCAAGAGTGTCTGTACAATGTCCTGTTCCCAGAAACTCACGCCAGTAGGCTCAGAGAGATGACGAATCCACTGAGCAGCAGCGAAAGACATGGGTCAGAGTGTCTACCCAATCAGGGAAGCAGGCAGGCAGGCTACACCTTAAAGAAGGGGAACCCAAAGTTGTAGAAATGGCTGTAGTCCCTCTAGCCTTACGCCACTTTCCCTTACCCACTATCCATTACATGCCTATCCTAGTATCCAGAAAACCTTTAAGTGACTGACCTCATCTCTCTGCACAGGGTGTTTGAGAGAACAGCTATAGAGTGTGCACTGTCTGTTCTACCGAGTCCCAGTACCTCTCAGCAGGTAGCATGCAGAGCAGGGCCAATGAAGAGATTAGCCCGTTGGGGAAGCAATGGTTACCTGCAGCATTCCTTTAGCCTCTTTGCCAATAGCTCTGGACCGCCACCTCCTGTGTGATCTTTTCTCCTTTTTGGGACTTTCAAAAGCTCCACCCTTTGTTTGAAAACAGGAAAGAGAGCACAGACAGTGAGGCCCACCAAACCAACAGGGGAAAATGCACAGCAAAATGGCCACCACCATCCCTTTGAATTTGACCAAGGCAACCGATCAGACAGCAAACATGCCCCTGTTAGTAAAAGGTGGGGAGGAGAGGGGAAAGCAGAACGGCGGGATGTACACAGGCGAGGGAGCCGGCCAACCTGGATGGCATTGATGGCTGGCGCCGAGTACGTCCGGTGCAAGACATCCATGCTTTGGAGGAGCTGGCTCATTTCCACCAGGTAGGCATGGCAGTGTGCCAGGTCTGTGGGAGAAAAGCAAAAGGTGGCTGAAGAGCCTTTATCTTGGCACTCAGGCTTGACCATGCTAGCCTCAGCTACTCTCCTTACTTGTCTGCAGACATTTAATTTATATCTGTAACCTTACTTCCCTTTTTTTATGGGAGAGACAGGAGACTGCTGAGGTTAAAGGGCATGGATCTGGAGAACCAGGCTACCTTTCCGTTTGCATACACTTAATGCCCTGTGAATCTTGGGCAATTTATAATAACTTCTCTGTGCTTCAGTTTCCTCATCTGGAAAACGAGGATCATTATACACTTAGCTCACAGGATAGTTGTGAGCTAAAGAAGCTGATATGCACAGCAGGCTTTTAGAGTGCTGGAACCTAGTCAGCATTAAATAAATCATCCATCAGCATCATCATCACCATCACTACCCCCACCACTGTCATCATAATTTCTAATACTGAAGGTCACTATCTGATTATAAAGACCCCATAGAAGTTAAATGCATGAAAATGAAATGAAGGTTGGATTGGTCTCTCAGGATAATTTTGTCAATCATGGACCTGTATGAGAACCCCAATGATCCTCTTCAGATTGACCCAAGAGGACCTAAGAGTATTCTTGGACCAGTGCCCGAGGTGCTAACTCAAAAATAGTCTTCTATTTGCTGTTCACTGGATAATGGTAGTTGTTTCTGCTGAGGAATCAAAACCCAAATGCATTAAGGTAGTGACTCTCAAACTCTGGTATCATCAGAACCACCCAGAGAACCTGTCAAACCACAGATCACTGGGGTCCAACCCCATTCTTTGATCCAGTCTGTGGGTTGGGCCTGAGAATGTTCAGTCCCAGTAAGTTCACAGGCCAGGCCAACGGTGTTGGTCCAGAGACAGCACTTCAAGGATTACTGTCCCAAAATGTGACTCAGTAAAGCTCACGAGTGGTATTTACTGGGAAGACAAAACATATGTGGCCCCAGGTATGATATTTGCATTCAATGGAAGAAAATTCAATTTGCAAGGCTACTACTTGGCATCTTTCTCTACCCTGGTGTTCAGTCGTGCCTACACTTTAAAACCATCTGGGAAAATTAAAAAAAATTATGCCCACGTCCCATCCCTAGGTAATTAAATCAGAACCCCCTCCATCCCATTGGTGACTTTTTTTGCTTTTTAGTTCCCTGGGTGATTCTTCGCTAGTTAAGGATGAGAACACTGAGTTCTGGTGGCATATGAGTTCTCAATCCTGCTCCTCATCAGGATCACTTAGGGAATTTTAGGAATGGAGTGAAGGCAGGGCCCAGGTCTTGCATTTCAAAAGCTCTCTTGGTGAGTCTAATGCGTAGCGAGGTTAGAGAACACCTATTTCATGGGGGAATAGACATTTGGTTCACCCACTGACCTCTAGAACAGCAAATCTCAATCACGGATATGCGTCAGAATCATTTTGGTAAAACAGTGGTAAGCTGTGCAGACCCCACCCACGGAGACTGACTGAGTAGACCACGTGGCACTCAAGCATCAGTCAAGAACAGAAAAGAAGACCTGTCTGCACACCCACCCAGCTGAAGAGGTGACACTCTGCAAGGAAAGCCTTTTGTTCATCAGGAGGAGTGCAAACTTAGAAGCAAAACATGAAAGGGAATGTAGGCCAGTGACCCGGAAGCATATAGGTTCACCCGAGGTGTAAATACTAAACCAGTAGGATCTAAGAGCCACGACAGAAAGAAGCAGAGGTTTCCAGTCACTCTACCTTTGGAGCATTTTTCCATGTCTTCCGAAGACTGTAACCATAATGGAACTCGTGTGTCACCGCCACAAGGAAACGATAAGTTGCTTCCGGTTTGAAACGAATTCTGCTTTGATATACTGCCACGCTGTTCCTCAGGATGACAAAAGCACATTATAAACAAAAACAGAGCCCACTGGGAACATGTCAGGGTAAAAGGATAACAACGGAGCCTAGTCACTAATGGAAGCCATCTGCCTATAATGAGGAAGAAGCTTCTAGCAAAGAACTTAGCGGCCTTAGCTCCAGCTGTCACCCCAGCTTGGCCATACCATGCAATGAGGCCTCTAACTACAGTCCTTAACTTCTTCTGTCAAATGATAATCATATCAAAACAATGACATAAATGTTGGGCGACTCTGCAATCCCGCATAGTTATAAACGTACCT
>PVKE010003072.1:0-75673 GCA_004027555.1 Craseonycteris thonglongyai | reverse complement strand
TTGGTGCCATATGTAAGGCTTAATTGGTCTTCTAAAAGCTGTTAAATAAGACATTCTGTGAAAGGTAAAACATCGCAACTGGTTGTCATAAGAGTAAAACCATCAGGCAACAGGGTCTTGAGCTATTGTTGAAACCTGTTGTGCTGACCTGCACCAGAAGATGTCTGCATCACTCATAGCTAAAAATATTGTGTAGCACAGAACTGCACTAGGATTCATTTGTTTACAAGAAGAAATTAAAACTACGCTTGGTTGTCACAAACAGCAGCTCTGTTGAATAACATGCATCTGAATTTTAAGTTGCAGAGGTATCAACAATTTTTCATATGCATCTTTTGAATGTTTTGGTTCAAGAAAGAATGTTTAAAGCTTTTTTTAAAGACTTCAGTTCTTAATGTAAGTGTACCCTTCTGCATGGAAAATCATAATCAACATGGCTGCAGTAGACTTCTTAGTGGTATCCAGCACCACTTGCGGAGGGCTGCTTTATCATATTGTACTTGGGTGTAGGACTCTAGTGTTCTTGGGTGTATTGCATGGGCTGCATTATCTACAGCATTGTACAATAACAACTAGAAGAGGCAGTATATTTCACTGATGCTTGTCTGGTAATATCACTTCTGTGTTATAATGGAAGGTTTTCTGTGATGTATGAAACTTGTGTTTTTTATATATAAATGAGTATAGGTTAGTGTTGTGGTAATGCCTGTTTTCATCTGTAAATAGTTAAGTATGTATACAGGGCACTACTGATTTATTGCAGTGTTCAGTCCTAGTTTTTACTTTTACTATAGCATTCAGTTTTGCTTTCAATTTCATGTACCTTAGTTCTGAGTTAGATCTTCAGATGTGTACAGATAGTTCATATTTATGTATTGCACATAATCATGCTATTCAGCATTGATGCTCTATTGTATTATGTAAATAATAAAAGCCATGTACAGAGGGAAACTTCCACTTGTTCTTTGGGTTTTTAAGCCATAGTTAGAAATCCTACAGGGGGATAACTAGAAAATGGATACAAAGAACTTTCTAGTTGAATATGTAGACTTTGCATAGTTATATTGTAATTCTTTTTACTGTTGCCACCCATGAGCATGTGCTCGGGTAAGAACCATGAGGTGAGTTTTGTGAAACATTTTCAAGTATGGGACATACTAGGCGATTTGTTTTCGAATAAATGAATAGGCACCTTTAGGATGAAAACAATCTTGGCACTTAAATTTGAACAATTAAGACTTACCTCTTTTTTTTTTCTAGATGGCATGTTAGGCATTACCATTTGTATACAGAAGCAGGCATAGTTTTGTGTTTTGTGTATTGTATAGAGATGGATACATGGACTTGGTCTTAGAGGTGTCATGTGAGATAAATAGCAAAGAATAAAGTGATGTTTTGACTTTGCCCATGGGGTAGCTTGAAGCCAAAAACAGAACCATGGCTTCTCAGTAAGGATTTGAAATGGATGCTGGTTCACTATCATCTGTCACAGTACTTTGGATGTTGCTATACTTTTGCTTCAAGTGGGGATAACGTGTATGTGTAGAAAGTGTATGATGAGGTAAGGGTAGTATCTCCTGAAATATGAAATATTGAAGAGTATCTTCACAACTGAATTGACTAATTACAGTATTGAGTAGGTAAACAATTTCTATTTAAGGTTTAATGATAAGACTTATGTCCCCACCCTCAGTACTACTTCTGTTGATAAACATTACTTGATAAATTTTAAATCTCAAGTCTTAGATCAGAGTGGCGTTTAGAGAATAAAGAAGACTGATGGGAAAAGTGATGGACCCTTGGACTTCATTGGTCTGTAAAGGTCTCTAAGTAACACGATACTGTGGTAATGTTTCCATAATCATTTTTTATGAGAAACAACAAATTTGGAAAGGATTTGGTTTATTAGAAGCATCAGTTGAGAAGGAAACTGAAGGCAGCTAGGAACATTGAGTTCTACCTAGACTTTCTCAAACCTGAATGTTTCTCTGGCAAGACTAAAAATGGACTTTAACTTGGAATGTACACTGAGATGTTAAGCATTTTAAATATATACCGTGTTTGTCCTTAAAGATATCTTTGCACACCCCCATTCCAAAAATGTTCTGCTAGGACACCATGACAAGAATTTGCTTTATGACAGTGCACTCCTTTTATCAAATCTATTCTGCAGTGGGCTTTAAAGTGAGCCTCCGGTTTTAGGATCTGAGGTGGGCTTCCTACAGCGTGAATTTGTAGAGGAAAGAACTCGAGCAGTGTGTGACAGTGGTTAGGAGGACAATGGACCCTGCAACCAGGCTTCATCTGTAAGAGGATGGCCACTGCCTGGCACACGATAAGTATTTCCTGTTAAATTTGTTAAAACTTTTAAGAGTTTATAGCAAAAAGAGGGAAGTACAGAGGTTTCCCATATGCTCTTTTACCTCCGCACAGCTATAGCCTCCCTTATCAACATCCCTTGCAATGGGTACATTTGTTTACATTGATGTGCCTACATTGACTCGGTATCAGCCCAGATCCATTGTTTACAGTACACCATTGATGGTAATGCATTCTGTAGCTTTGGACAAATGTATAATGACTTCTGTCCATTAAGGTATACATAAGTGTTTTAACATCCTTAAAAATCTGCTCTGCTACCTACACTGCACCCTCCACCCCAACCTCTGGTAACCAACCACTGATCTTCACTATAATTTTGTCTTTCCCAAAATGTCTTCTAGTTGGAATCATGATGTATGTAACCTTTTCAGATTGGATTCTTCCATTTTGCAATATTCACAAGTTTATTCCATGTCTTAGGGCTTTACAGTTTATATTTTAGAGTAGAATAATTTGTTGTCTAGATGTGCCACAGTTTATCCATTCATTTACTGGAGAACATCTTGGGTTGCTTCAAGATTTGGCAATTACGAACAAAGCTACTATAAACATTGGTGTGTAGGTTTTGTGTGGACTTTTGGGTAAATACTAAGGGTGGTGGCTGGATCTTGTGGTAAGAATATGTTCAGTTCTTCTAGAAACCTCCAGACAGTTCCAAATGGCTGTACCATTTTGCATAATCCCCACCATCAATGGATGAGAATTCCTCATTGCACCTCATCTTCACCAGCATGTTGTCAAGTGTTCTGGGAGTTTGACCATTCTAACAGTTGTGCAGTGGTATCTTGTTTTAATTCATATTCCCCTGATGACAATGTTGTGCATCTTTTTTATATTCCTGTTTGCCATCTGTATATCTTATTTGGTGAAGTGTCTGATAAGGTCTTTGGCCCATCTTTAATTGGACTTACTTTTTTAGTTTTAGAGTTCTTTCTATATTTTTGGAATATAGTTCTTTGTCATATGTGTGATGCAAATACTTTTCTCCTAATCTAGCTTGTCTCCTCAATCTGTTGAGCTTTTAGTTTTAATGTCCTAGAGAGTAATGATTTCTAAAACCTTGAAAGAGAATCCTATGAGAATGAACAAGATTGGCTACATTAAGTTGTATAGTGAAAAGGTAAAGATCTGTAACTCAAAAGATTTTCAGTTTAAATGGATTAGAATCATTCTTTTCAGTAAGGCCTTTTTTGTACATCTGTGTTAAATGAAGTTCTTAGCAAGTACCTAAAAATGGACAAAATGTGTAAGTAATGTAATAGCAATATGTTAAGCATATTTCTGTTGTAAATTTCTGAATTGGTAATATAATCACAGGGTTCAAAAGTTATTGATACACATTGAGAAGTAAAGCCTCTTTCATCCTGTCCAAAGACATACATTTTAGGTAACTACCATAACTTGGAAAGGTTATTTTATCTCTCCACATTATGTAAATGTTTGACTTTATTTGACTCTAGTTTGTGTAATTGTTCAACTACAAAGTTGTTTACAGTGGTTTTTGTACACAAATTTTAGCTTACAATTTTGGAGCAAATGATAAGATTATGTAGCCTTTAAGTACATACAGGGGTTTCCCTTGGGTGAAGCAGCAGGTAGTTTATGAAAAGTAACTTGAGATTTGACAAAGTTTCTTGTACAACCTGCTTTAAAAACAATACAAAAATGCCATTTATTATGTTTTGTTGAGTTTGGATATAATTTTTTCTTATGATTTTGATTGAAACTCTTACCATAGAACCTTAGTTTATATTGATCTAAAATGATTGTTCACGAATTACAGTAATCGAAGTTAATACATCAAATTTTTAACACATTCCCAAACTTTAGTTGAGTACAGGAACTGTTCAGAAAATAGTCTTCAAAAAAAAGCACTTAACATTGTAGAGCTCAAGAAGCAGCCAGGAGGGGAAAAAAAAACCACACACACACACTACCCTACATGAGCTCAATTTAAACACTAGTTTCAGAGTAAATTTCTCTGAGCCTGTGTTGTAATCCATGGCAGATTAAAAGGTGGCATCTGATCCTTGGTCTAATATGCTTATACCCTCCACTCCCCATCACTAAAGTATTCAAGCATGCAAATTAGAATACCAGGCAAACAAATATGATTAAAGTTTCTATTGGGTGGTACTACATCTGCTCATTTATAGAACCTCAAAAATTGATAGTACCTTTTTAAAAATGAGTCTTTAAAGAAAATTTAATCCTGGTGTTCTGATTCCATGTCCACCCCTATGAGAAAAACTAATAGGGTGATTTCTTTAGGTACCCTTTTCCTAGACATACCCCATGTGCTTAGGAATGCTACCCACATACAAAGAATATTTGGCTTCTAATGTCTTGCACTAATAATTGCTATTGTAAAGTAATTTCACTGTAAGAATTATACTTTAGTATAAACGGTTAATCTTGCAACACCAACCATTAACCATTATCATCTGTGTTACAAATTCCTGCTAAAATTGCCTATGTTTATCTGTTCTGTGGCTTATTTGGTTGGGGTGAAAATTAGATTGTTTTGCATATTGGTACAGCATAACCTGTTGTTTTTTTCAGTGATTATTATATTAGATGACAAAAGTATTGAGACTTTAGTTGTGTCCAATCTTTTGGCATGTCTGGGCCATATTATAAGAACTGTCTTGGGCCACACATAAAATACACTAACACTAACAATAGCTGATAAAATAATCACAAAAAAGAATCTCATAATATTTTAAACTTTATGAATTAGTGTTGGGCAGCATGTGGCCCATGGTTGAACAAGCGTGCTTTAGAGATTTAATAAAGTAATGATACCTGTTAGAAATCATGCCATCTATAGGTATCAACATATACATTCATCTAGAGCGGGGGTGGCGAACCTTGGCACGTGTGCCCAAAGTGGCACGCGGATCTGTGAATACCATTAAAAAAATGGTTTATGCTCTTACAGACATAAAAATAATCGATACCTCTATCTCACTCGATGGGTTGGCACGCAGGTCGAGCGAGTATACTCTTATTTCATAAACTTTGGCACTCAATCGCCAAAAGGTTCGCCACCCCTGAGAGCAAAGGTGTCCAACTTTTTGGCTTCCCTAGACCACATTAGAAGAATAACTGTCTTGGGCCACACATAAAACACTAACGATAACTGATAAACTAAGGAAGTTTATGAATTTGTGTGGAGCTGCATTCAAAGCTGTCCTGGGCTACGTGTGGCTTGCAGGCTGCAGTTTGGACAAACAGGATGGCTTTTAAATAGCATTAAGAGTAGCAGTTTTTACTTGGTAACTTGGGACCAAGACTTCTAAGCTTTTTAAGAAGAGCATCTTTAAGGACCCTAGCTCTGCTCACTAGTTACCAAATCTGCCCAGTGATATACAGCTCTTACATTGAAGGCCCAAATTAGATAGCGTAATAGTACTGAATTACAGTATTTCAAACTAAGGTTAGTTGTTCAGTGGCATGCATTTGTAAAGCTGAGGATAAATGATTTTTAAAGTGAGGTAAGTGTATGATATGTAATAAAACCCAAATGAAAGGGGCCTATTAAAGTTACAATTGGATTCTCATGAGTTATATCTGGGACCTATGTCATCCTCCACTGAGGACTGTGGAGCAAACATTCATGCATTTGACACAACTCCCTATGGCTTAGGCATGTTGTATGTGGGCATGATAAATAAGGCATACATGGTTTCGGTTTTGAAGGAGATTATGAGCTAGTTCAATGCATAAGAATGATCTGAATTATTTAATGGCCATGTTGATTCTGAAACTGAGAAAGTAATTGCTTTTGAGCTTTATAAGGAAGGAAGCCTGGCCAGAACTAATGTTGGATATTATCAAATATATATCCTTACTTGAAGCCTCTTCTCCCAGGAACAACGCACCTTACAAAATGTGTCAATTGTAGGCGGTGAGTATATTTTTTATTCTAGAGTGGGAAAGCAGTGGAGTAGATGGTAGATGCTAGCTTAAAATCATTTTGGGTTTGTGCCTAAAAAACTTGAGTCTCCGGAAAAGTTATTTAAAATCTTGAGTACCTGAGTGCCTTCACCTATGTAGACTTTAAGAATTAAAATGATGTTGCATGTTACACTTAATGTCAAACACATTGTGAGTGCTTGACACAGATTAGGTGTTTTAATATTACTAACATGGCTAATGACCCCTGGAAGAGGCTATATTCCCAGTTCAGATTCTGATTTGTATAGTGTAATAATCACTCATTTTGCTATTGACTAAAATTCAATTGGTGGAATAGAAACGAAAGCCCACCATTAGTTTCTCTCTGCAAGTCTGATGATTCTTAAAGCTGGGATCTGTGAATCCCCTGACTTGCACGCAACATTTGCTGTCTGTGTTTCTTGGTAGAGTTTTCAAATAGATACGGTACCATGACTCAAGACTCAGGATCTAAATGGCATTTCTGGGAAGATACTTGAGGGAGCTAGTTGTTGTATAAGCCAGGTGTAACAAATTTGTCTGGTTCAGCAGATGCCTCTCTGAAGCAATATTAGAAGAAAAGTATAATATCTTTTCTTGTCAGAGGCAGCAACAATGGCTCCATAAGCTGAAGGAGGAAATGAATTGATTGGTTATGAACATAGTCCTGTATTTTTTAATATAGTCTTGCCTTGCTATGTTCATTTGCTCTTCCCTGATACTTTCTCCTACACTAAGGTGACCAGACGTCCTGCTTTTGGCGGGACAGTCCCGATTTTTAACAATTTGTCCCGCTGCATTTTTAAAAAGTCCTGATTTTTGAAAAGAATGAACGACAAGCTAGGGAACGGCGGGAGATAGACCAAATTTTTAATCAAGAACCCCCTCCCCCCGGTCAATGGTGTCCCACTTTACCAATGTTAAAATCTGGTCACCTTATGACCTACACCTCCTCTTCAACCCAGACCAATCTCAAGACGTGGTGCTTAAAGCCAAAAAATGTATTTCAAGTGTGTTATATAGTGGTTGTCTCTAACCTTGTAAGTACAGATGTCTTCTCATAGCTCTGGATGAAATTTCAGGGTACTATTCTGTGAAGGAGAAATTAACCCACCTTTTATACTGTGATTTCCAAGGCTAAATGGTAGAGAAGTTGAAATTGACTGAGTCAGTTCAGGACAGTAGCACTTAATTACTGAGTGATTCCTCTCTTCTCTACACTTTCTTTGTATCTCATCCTGCTGGAGGGATGTCTTAGAATCAATCTTTGCAACTCTTCAAATGCTTATAATCTTCCCAGTTTATTGATTCAGACACTGCAAATGGATGAGATTTGCTTAAATCATGTCTAAGAGTGGCAAGATAGCTGAAATCTTTCGGCAGGATCATTTCCAAACCTGTGAATCGTCAAAATCAACTGGAGAGTTAAGACAAAAAACAACAACAACAAAAAACTTGGGTCTCAATTCATTTCCACTGACTCATAATATCTGGGAGACTATTGTTGACAGCTTTCCCTTAAGTGGTTCTATTAACCAGATTTGGAAAACGATGTTTAGAATATGTCTCCTTCCTCACAAGTTATGTACTGTGAGCATGGACAGCCCAGGGCCTTGAACTGTTGCAATTCTTTGTAACTTTTTGTGTCTATTATTCCCATTTCAAAGCGCTGGTATATGTGTTCTCTTAAAACTCTTGTAATTATTGTTTTTTATTCATAGTTTCTAATCCTACATTAGAGTATTTTGCAAAATGTTGACATTTCATTTCAATTTTAACCCCATGGTTCCTCAATATGTAGCTCAGACATTTCACCTGGAAAATATTTCCAAAAAGTAACTATTTAATCACATTGTTCTTTGGAGTTCAGTACAAATCAACAATAAAACTCGAAAGTTGTTACTTTAAGTTTAGTAACCTATCTACCAATCTCACTTTCAAATTCATTGGTGGTACTTGCTCCTTTTTCTATGACTTCTCTGCCTGGATGAATACTCCATCCACTTTACATGTTCACTGGTACCCTTTTATTTATCAGCCTTGAAGGAAAATTATTTAAAGCTGTAGTTGCACTTGCCCAGCTCTAGAGAAAGGTTAAGAAAAGGCAGTGTGAACAAAGAATTACTTTCCCTCTTCATTCTGTGAAATGTCTAAAAAGGTGAGCAAGAATCCAAAACCAAGAAATCAGCACACAACGTACCCACTGTTAGAGCACCCTGGCACAACTTCAGGATCTTGTTCAAAAGTGTTTTCAGAACAGTAGGCACCATTTATTTAGATGTAAGTACAAAATCAGAAGGTAGATATAAATATGTAGTTATCACTGTGGTCTTGGCTTCATTTCTCTAAATACGATCCAGGACTACATGAACATATTCTAAGGAGTAGAAAATTATTGAAATGGCTTTTTGGTCCCAAGAGAGATGGGACAGAGTCATTCAGAGAAGTGACCTTTTCAAAAACAGGAAGTTCACCAGGGCTGGAATGAGGCAGAAGTGACCTTAACTGAAGAGGTCGGGCATTCTTGAGTAACTGTCTCAGAGATGAATATAGTAGAAAAGATCAAAGACCTTGAAATTGGATAGACCTGGCCTCTAGTTTGTACTTCACTTTTTAATACCCTGTTTCCCTGAAAATAAGAGTGTCATATTAATTTTTGCTCCCAAAGATGCACTAGGTCTTATTTTTGGGGGGATGCCTTATACGTATTTCAGCAAGAGGCAAAACTCTAAGGAGGTCTTATTTTCGGGGGATGTCTTACTTTAGGGGAAACACTATAGCAGTGTGATTTGGGGTAAGGTATTTAACCTCTCTGTTTCCTGATCAGGGAAGGGAAATTAAAAAGAAGTTTACAGGATTCTGTTCCAGTTAAGTGGAACAATCTCCAAAGAGGTGAGCACAGGATTTAGTACAGAGTTGATACTAGTGCTTAAAAATATTGCATACTTTTTTGCCCCATTTCACCTTCACTGTGCCCCCAAACTGGGGCCCAAGCCATCTCAGTAAAGTTAAGAAAGACGTGCGCTGTAAAGGAGTGGAGGACACATCAGTGCTAAGCTCTCACTGATTATTGTATAAGCAGGATGGTTCATCTCCCCACTGTGGAAAGGAAAGGGCTGCAACCATTGAGATGGACCATTGAGCCCCTCATATTATCTAAGTCAAATGACCTGTGTTGCAAGAACAGGTCTTCCATCAACTATACCCCAAGAAGGGTGCAACTAGGGGGACTAGGGGAGATGCAGATCTCTGCAAATTATTCAGAAGGATCCATTAGGACCTTCGTGCAGAAAGATGCTGACTTCAGGAAATAGTTCACATAATGGCAGGTTCAGACAGAGTAGGCTGAATGACCATATACAAGGCAATAGAGTTCTCTTTGAGACGAGAAATGGAATGACTGGGGACCTTCTGAGGGGAGGTGGGCATTGGGAAGCTGACTGTCTGCCCACAGATAGTAACCCATTGGCTCCATGCAGTTTCCTCTTCATAGTACCTTTTGGCCCGAGTATCTGCTTTGTGCTGGGCCGTCTTGTAAATTGGGTTTATAGTACCTCCATAGTGACCTGTGTAACATGGTCCACCAATGAATTTCTGTATAATCTGTTGGAGTAAATTATCTGTAACTGGCTCCCCACATTCCCATGAATGGAGTTGAACTAGGTTTGACTATGTGCCAAATCAGAGCCAAATTGTTAGAAAATTTCTCTTTATCTTTTCTCAGGGAAATGCATCACAGTATATAAATATTTGAACATGACAAATTTAACATGGCTTTTTCTACCTGTACTACCAAAATTGAGCCAATGAGACTCATTAAATTCATTTAATTTAGTCCATTAGGACCCTAGGATTTGAAACCAGCAGTTAATCATTTCCTTGGTAAGGTTATGTTGATAAGGAAACCTTAAAAAGCCATGGGCTACACAGTCATTGGAGTCAGGATCCCATTATAATATCATAGTCATTTCTCTGTAATGAACTGACAATGATCTGGTCTCACATTTAGCAGATGTAACAAAAAGGTTAGTTTTAGAAGCAGTGATGTGATTATCAGTACTATTAATATTTATGTAACTATTTCCCAGCACATACACAGGGCTTTGCGGACACTTTCCATTCCTCATGAAATGGTTTCTAATTGGTGGTATTTCAAATTAAACATACCATGTCAAACACAATAACTTTCTGCCATTAAAAACCAGTATCCATTATGAAGAACTGATTATTACTTGCCCTTATTTTCCTGATATGAAATGATTTCCATCTCTGGTCAAGATGGCAGAGTAGGTAAACTCCCTGTCTGCCTCTTCTCACAACCACATCAAAATTTAGTTACAACTAAACTACAGAACACCCATCATTAAGAACTGCCTGAAGTCTAGCTGAACCAAAGTTCTACAACTAAAGACATATAGACACTATCTCAAAACTGACAGGAGGGGTGAAAACACAGAACAGACTTGTCCTACACTTGCATGTGGCCATTAAGAGGGCTATCCCAACTGCAGAGGTCCTCTCTTCCTGAAGTCATATGGGGTCCAGCCCGGTACTGTGCTCCCCAGCCCTGGGTTCCAATTCCAGGGAGAGGGGTCCTCATAACTCTGGTTGTAAAAAGCAGCAGAGATAGCGAGCGAGATGGAGGGCAGCTGCATTCCCAGGTGCTCCTCTTAAAGAGCCCACGCACAGAACTACTTGTTGACAGACTCACTCTGAACTTTAGTGCTGGGGCAGCAGCTTAAAAAGTTCCAGGGCGGGGGAAGCTGGGGTGGCTCAGCGGGTTAAGTGCTCGCTTTGCAGCCCCAGAGACTGAGGATCAAATCCCGGCTCCAGCCCAGGCGGGCCCATATGCTGAACTGGGGGTGTGCCCCCAGTTCAGTTCTTGCCAGGGCCTATGCAGGAGGCTCCTGGCCCAGTTCCTGCCCTGTGCAGCCCCGCGCCCACCTGTGGAGTAAAACTATATGGAAAACGAATGCTGTCAACTATGGAGACTGCTCTGGGCCTTCCCCCTTCTCTCTGTCTCTCTCTCTGAAAAAAATACAATAAAAATAAATCTTTAAAAACAAACAAACAAACAACAACAATAAAAACAGTTCTAGGGACACATGGAAAGGAATTAATTGTCTGGCTTCAGGGCAAGTGCTGAAAGGGCAGCTTTTTCCCAAACAGAATGCTGGTGGAAGCCATTTTCTTTGTTTAGTCCTCCCCACTTCTGGCATAAAGATGCAGAGGGCCACCATATCTGAGTCACCACCAACCTGGTTAATGCCATTTCTCTGTCCCACCCTGGTGATTCCCTGAGACCCCACACCACCCAATTTTCAGGGCCACCCAAGCCACTTCCAGTGGCTTTTCCATATAAAAAAACAGTCTTGGCTCTTGCTTTGAATTTTCCTAAACTCTCTCAAAGTTTCTCATAATACAAACAGGCAACTTCTGGCTTTGGCATGTCCCCTACCTCTGGGTAAACAGTTGTAAGCATGGCACTAGCAGGAGCTAACATTAGTTAGTGGCTTGGCCTCTTGAGTCACCTTCAAGCCCAATACAAGTAATGACTATCTGAGGATTGCTTATGACTCATGCCATGTGGCCCCAGGCAGAGCACAGGCTGTGACTGAATTTGGCTTGTGGTAGGGGCCCTCCCAAGAGGCTCCAGGGCTGACTTGCCATGTCACTAGATTCAGACAGAGCCAGAGCATCACCCAGCCACCTCCAAGGACAACACAACCAAAGGACACTGGTCAGGCACCAAAGTGCTGCTAAAGCAAATCCTGCTTCATAGGCTCAGCCTCTTTACAACAGCTCCTTCACTATAGTCATGGCCAGTCCTCACAACCAATCAGCCCTAGGGTTGATCCCTCCCATTGACATGCCAACAGCAACCAAGGCTCAACTAAAACAGGAGGGCACACACAACCCACACAAGGGACATACTGGAGCACTTGGCTCAGATGACCAGGGAGACTGTGCCACTGGAAGTGGCCCCACAGGACACTTACTACATAAGGTCATTCCACTAAGACTGGGAGGCATAGCAGTACTCCCTAATACAGTGGACTCTCAGTTAATAAGCACCCATGGGGATTGGGAGATGCTGAATAAGTGTTTGTAAACTCTCAGTTAACCAGTACCCATGCTGGATAAATGTAGTCTTATTTCTTCAATGTTTTTGCCTTTGCTGGAGAGTGCTGGTTGCTTGAGTTCTGGTTGATAGAGACTCTACTGTACTTAGAAACAAGCACAGGGAAGAAGACAAAATGGGAAGACATGTTCCAAGTAAAAGAACAAAACGAAGCTCCAGAAATAGTACTAAACAAAATAGAGATGAGCAATCTACCAGAAGCAGAGTTCAAAACACTGGTTATAAGAATGCTCTGTGATCTCAGAGAGAACATCTACAAAAAGATAAGAAACAGAAGTGGAAATCGGAGACATGAAAAAGAACCAGTCAGAAATAAAGAATGCAACAGAATGCTGATGGAAGCCATTTTCTTTGTTGAGTCCTCCCCGCTTCTGGCATAAAGATGCAGAGGGCCACCATATCTGAGTCACCAGCAACCTGGTTAACACCATTTCTCTGTCCCACCCTGATGATTCCCTGAGACCCCACACCACCCAACTTTTGGGGCCACCCTGAAAGTTGTTCTTTACATCAGGAATCGACCTCCTTCATAAATCAGTCTATGTGTTTTTTAGCTATCATACTACTTACTTGTAATGAAAACCCATTATTTGACATCTTAAATTTTTTAACTATTTAAAAGAAAGAGAAAAATGAGCAACAACAACAAAAGCAAATAAACATGAGTGCCTCCCAGGAGTCACACTCTTGTTAAAAGGTAGAACATATTTGTTTTAGAAGGGAAGATAGTGAGAATGCATTCCAAGCTTTGGAAACTAGCTAATAAAGCTAGCAAAACATCCTGCAGTGTCCATCAATTAGTTATTAATTATTTTATTAAAAAAACTTGTCAATATATAGAAAAAATCATCTAGAAGAAACCTCATCATAAAATATTAAAGAAAAGTTTCAGTTACCTCACTCAAAGCTGATGGAGAGCAGCAGCTGTTTTATGACCAGCTAGATCCAGAATGCAGTCAGAAAGTTTACAACTGGACGTCTTAGCAAACACCAAATCAAGTTGTGGCAGGTGGGACAACTGGGGGAGAACTAAGAACAATTATAACTGACAGATCTGAACAGATAAGCTAAAAATAAAACGGTATGATAACAACTTTGACTAGAATTTTGAAAATGACAACGAATGGTAAGCTTTATGCATCTAGAGCAGGGGTGTCAAACTGGCGGCCCGCGGGCCACATGTGGCCCCCAAGGTAATTTTTTGTGGCCCTCAATGCTCTGAAATAAAATGAAAGTAGAAAATTTGTTATGAAGAAAATAGCGCTTAGGGAAGATCAAGGCAATACTGTACACACAATTCCCTCGTTAATCCTTTAACTACTGAAGACGAGTATACACATGGCCCAGTGCCTTTCCTGGGGGCCTGTGGGTGTGTATAAACGCGCTGACTCAGTTCCGGCGATGTTTGTAAATGTGATGTGGCCCGCGTGAATCTTGCCTGTTGCACCAAATGGCCCGTGTTTTCATTGAGTTTGACACCCCTGGTCTAGAGCAACACAACTGTTAGAGTCCCCAGGGGGTTGACACATTTAGCAAATGATTATGTGTTTTTTAACTTTTAAATGCTTCAATAAATTGTTGGTAAAAATAAAACCTCATTTTCATATTCTTGAAATGAAACTCCTTCCTTAGAGCTCAGTAAATTATCCTAGTGTTAAGTCCAGAGCTGGTGCAGAAGAGAATGGTTTGTGATCACTAAGCACAAAGGTGTGGCAAAGGTTTCAAACACTGCTCCATCTGCAAACAAATTGTGCAAATTTCTTTGAAAAAATACAAAATAACACCTAGGCTAAATAAAGCTTATTCTAATCCAGCCCCCTCACCATTTTTTTTTTTTTAATCTAGTGAACTAATTTGTTACTAAAATTACGAAGTCAAATGAATTTTTCAAAATATTTCATAAATTCAGACTTGCCTTTTTTCTATTTAAACAAATTGATGTTTTTAATAGTTTTGGTTTTAATCTATTGCTAAATGTGTATGGAAAGACAAAAAATTAATTTGCCTGTTCCTATCATTAAAAAGGAATACTGTACTACCAGATTGGGGAATTTGAGAGGGTACCTGAGGATGTGATATGGAATCACTGGGGTGGGAGCAGGGCTAGGCATGAAGGTTTATGTACCATGTCTGACAATCCTCTAGAAATAAGAGAGGGTTTTGTTAAAAAGGAACCCATCAGTCAATAGTCAATACATATTTTTGTTAGAAATCTAAAATTTTTACTTCGTTTTAGTTAAAGATTTTAGTTCTCTCTCCCCAACCCTTATAATTGTATGAACAGAGAGTGAAGAATCTTAATTTTCCCTCCATGATGATTAGAAAATAAATGGCTTCCCAGACAAGTGTTATAGAGCAAATTATCCATGACACTTATTAAAGAATGTTAAGGGAGACTTTATTCAGAACCGTCATGATAGGTATTGGGGCAGCTGCCATGGGCTCAACTCAAAATATAAGAAATGTGGGAATTTATAGCCAAGAAGCCGGGTGGGGATCAGTGGATAGAAAACTACTAAGAGGATGAGGTAGGATTCTCGCTAAACCAACTTAAGATTCTTGTTGAAGTCAGACCAGGGTATCAGACTTTCTCTGCCAGATGGAGGCGGATCAGGAACTGATCAGGTACGGAGGGTGATCAGATATCAAGACTAGGGGATTCCTGCTGAACTGACTTAGCAGGATTCCTTTCTAGAATTGGGAAATGCAGAGATGAGCACAGAAGCCCAAAGTCAAGGCATATTTGAGAAGGGAGTTTACAGGAACCTGAGTATAGTCTGGTCAATGAGAGAATTTTTGTCACCAGGCAGATAGACTAGGGACTCAGGAACATCACAGGCTGCTCCTGGGTCTGTGGTGAAGCGGTGCTGTGTCCACAGAAAAGTCACTTCGCTTCTGGCTCCTCAGTACTCTTGACCCATAAAATGAAAGGTCTGCTTTCGGTGGTAGTCAGGCTCTTTCCAGCTTTAACGTTTTGGGATTCCAGAAGAGGAGAAAGTCTTATTCAGAGTCTCATTTCCTTTCTGTGGCAGGGCCTGGATTCACTGAGGCTAGAAAAAATGTCTCCGTCAAATCAGCTGGTAAAGGATAATGACAGAAACTGAGGAACTGTGTTTTCAATATCCCATTCCTTCATAAAGGCTGCAACTTTCTTACTCTGTCTGTTTCACTGACAAATGTTCTCTCTCCTCAGACAGAGCTGAGTCCCTAACACTGGAGAAGCCTCTCACAATTGGCTTTCTCAAGACCACTTCTTGCCTATGTATTTCTCTGAAGAGGGCCGTCTGCCTTTCCCTGGATGGACACAGGATGCAGCCTCCACAGGCAGGTGGAATCTATTGTTCTTCCCTCATAGCAACTTCTTGGGCTTTTTGCTTAATCAGTCTCCATTTTAGGACTTAGAGTTCTCTTCCACCTCATTTCCCCAATATTCCCCACCACATAACAGAGTCCTCTTCCAAATATCTTCAACCCTTGACCATTATTATTCCATCAACTGCCAGTGAAAGATCTATTAAATGTTGCAACCTTGAAACCCTTCTGATGAAGACTAATGAGAAAGAAACCTGGTGTGGAATAGTTCCAGTACATATAAGTCTCTCAATTTCCTTTGTGTTCTCTCTGCTGTGATGCTTGGATATAGAAAGGAGACTGGGCTTCAGTGACAGATGGCAGAGGATAATCTTTTATATTGTCATGAAGTTAATCCTCAGAGGAGCTTGAAGGGGACCTTTCTCTAAGAAAATCGGTAGCTTTATATTTCCTTGCTTTTAACCAATTAGAAAAAGCTTCTCCTTTCTGATGTTCAAGATAGAGAACCTATATCTTCTTTTAAGCTAACCCGCCTTGCAAAGTATTAAGTTGAGAATGCCTTCTTTGTTTAGTTTTATTTCTGCTTCTGTCTGTGCCTTGCTGACTTTATTTCAAGATGACTTGACTGTGTTTGAGCTCTGGCAATAAATAAGAAAATGGGGCTATTAAAAATAATACAATAAGCAAACCCAAGAAAGCTGTCTTCCAATATAATTTGTTGATATTTTTAGTAGTAAAAATCTAAATGAAATGAGTGCTGAAATTAATTTATTATTATTTTTTATTTATTTATTTTTTTAACTGAACTGGGGGCCTTACCACATTCGGGAAGCACACTCCAGTTCAGCACGTGGGTCCGCCTGGGCTGGAGCCGGGATTTGATCCTCCGTCCTCGGGGCTTCAAAGCGAGCGCTTAACGCGCTGAGCCATCCTGGGTTTCCCAAGAAATTAATTTTTTAAAGATTTATTTTTTGAGCAGTGAGAGACAGAGAGAGAGTGAGAGATTAAGAGAAAGAGAGAAGGGGGAGGGCCCAGAGCATTCTCCATAGCTGTACATCATTGATTGTGATATGGTTTCATTCTACACAGGTGGATGTGGGACTATACAGAGTGGGAACTGAACTGGGGGCCTCCTGCATGGGAAGTGAACACCTTCACCATCATCCCAGTGATTACCAGTTTCACCACAGTTTAGCACATGGGTTTGCATGGGCGGGGGCAGGGATCCAATCCCCTGACCTCATAGTTGCAAGGCAAGTGCTCAACCTGTTGAGCTATCCCAGCATCCCTGAAATTAATTTTTAAGGTTAATAAATAGGAATTATATAAGTGACTTAAAATATCTTTAAATTTTACACTGGCTAAGAAATCACAGATTTATATCCAGATGCAGCATTTTTTTCATTCTTTGAATCAATTCAGCCAAAGGAGGTTATGATTTAGTGAGTAAAGAGTACTTGTACTAGGTGTTGGAGCAAAGCAGCGACAAAAGCATCACCAAAACCAATCACTTTCAGCCTTAATAGATGACAAAGAAGCAAAAAGATAAATTATTAATGGGCCAAAACCCTGAGTTTTTAATGATCATTTAAGGAGAATGATAGTTGAGATATTCCCAAGTATGAAACAAGGTAGATTGTTAGTTCAGAGTGAAGGGAATGTTGAATGCAGAAAAAAATGTAACCTGGGTTGATATCTGCACTAAGTTACTATGCACTAAGGTAACAGCCCTCACATTTGGGTTTGGCTGTGGGGTGGAGAGTTATGAATTGACACCAGACCAAAAAGAAGAGAACTGACATGTGTGTGTATGTGTGTTTATGTGTGTGTGTGTGTGTGTGTGTGTATGTATTTCTAATGTAATCCAGATTTCCTACATTTCCTTAATTTTCACAATTAAGTTCATGACTCATTTTAGAAATGTACTACACACATCATTGCTGAACATCACTATGGTCACCTTCAAAGTACTCCCCTTGGGAAGCTATATACCAATGCCAGTGCCTAGTCCACCCTTCAAAGCAGTTTTGGAACTTTTTTCTGGAATGGCCATCAGAGCTGTCATTATATTACCCTTAATAACCTGAGTGTCATCAAAATGTCTTCCTTTCAATATTTCCTTTACCTTTCAGTAAAGAAAAAAGTCATTGGGGACCAGATCAGGTGAGTAGGGAGGATATTCCAATACAGTTATCTGTTTACTGGCTAAAACATCCCTTACAGATAGTGCCGTGTAAGCTGGTAGCACATCGTTGCGATGCAAGAACTATGAGCTGTTGACAAAAAAGTTCAGGTCATTTTTGTGTTCTTCACACAGGCTTTTCAGCACTTCCAAATAGTCAACTTGATTGACTGTTTGTCCAGTTAGTACAAATTCATAATTAACAACCCCACTGATACCATAAAAAAAGGTTAGCAACATCATTTTGATTCCTGACTTGTATTGAAGGAATGTTTTTGGTCCTGGAGAATTGGCTGATTTCCATTGTGCACTTTGATGCTTTGTTTCAGGGTCCTATTGGTACACCCATGTTTCATCACCAGTGATAACATGGCCCAAAGCATGGTCTTGCTGCTCTAAAAGGTCTTGGAAAACTTCAACTCTCCTTTGCTTTTGTTCATTGGTGAGCTCCTTTGGGATCCAAAAGAGCGGACTATTTATCATAGGCCTTGGGGATATTGAAATTATTGTGGTCAGACAATTGAGGTAGCAAAGAATAACAAGAAAGGATTAGGGGGGAAGTAGAAGGAGCTCTAAAATCTATAGCATGGGACTTTCTCCCACAGTCTGAGCATCACATCCCTGAAGACATTCTTGCCTTCTCTCTTTTTTCTTAGTGTAAGTGACCCAAGACTGGGGACACTCAAAACTCCCACCTAAGTTTTCACTACATAGTTCCCCATTAAGAAAAGAGCTTGTCCTTGGAGCATGAGATTTTATTTTATTTTATTTTATTTTATTTATTTATTTATTTTGTCTCTAAGCAGAATGCAATTAAGGACAACATCTTAACATATAAAAATAAACTCTACATACTCATCCATTCATCCCTCAAATCTTTGTAAATAAATTTTCACAGAGAAATTATGATAAATGTGGTTGTGCTATATAATATCATGGATCAATCTTGTTATGAGTGAAAATATCTTTTGTGTGCTATCATAAGGAACTAGCTACCATTTCCCACATTTTCCCTCAAAGTTAGAAAAACAATCTCCCAATAACTGATTTACAGATTTTGGAAACCATCAAAGTGGGAGCTGTCTGAACTCAGATTTAACAACCTTTGCACACTGGTGAGAAGGGTGAAGCAGACAGCAGCACAGACTAACTCATAAGCAGAAAATGACACACCCATTTCCTCAAAAAATAAAATTAAAAAGATGATTCTTGAAAGATAAAAGACTGATCTTTGAGTTGCTTGTGTAAAGTGTTTAACCTGATGTCTGTCCCACAGTAAGGGCTCGATTCATCCTCCACACATAGGAAGCACAGGAAGCACAGTCACAGGGAGTGTCAGGAGAGATGAGGACGGCCAAATACTGGGAGAAAACAATTTTGAGCATGTGGCCAACGCAGTCATTTCAGATGATATAGAATTAATAAAGATGAGGACTCTAGATCTGCGAAGCAGTTCATCAGTGACCTTGAAGATAGCAACAGTCAGTAGAGTGCTTGAAGTTGGAACAAAATTCCAGTGGTCTATGGGGAAGAATGGAGACATGAAGGGAATTTTGGCAGAAAGGAGAAATCAGAGCAGATCAAAGTAAATTTATTTAGGCAGGAGCATAATTAAGCAAACTTGGAAAACAGAGTTAGTGTGGTAACTATGTAAAGATATATGCAATGGTATTACATGTTGGTTGGAAAGGCTCAGGCCGATAGTTCTACTGTCATCTCAAGAATGCATAAACTTGGGTATTTTCAGTCAAGAAGTCAGAGTAGGTAAACACTGTGCTCACTGCCTCTCAAAACCATATCAATTACAACTAAACTGAAAAACAACTGTCATTGAGAATCACCTGAAGTCTAGCTGAACCGAAGCCTGACACCTATGGACATACAGATCCACCTCAAGGCTGGTGGCAGGAGCACACCATGAAAAATCAGGAGGATATTTCAGCAGCAGCAGTCCCCATCTGAGGAGCACGGGGTCTTGGGCCCACACCAGGCACTTCAGCCCAGGGCTCCAGTGCCAGGGAGAGAAGTCCTCAAGCTTCTGGCTGTGAAAATGAGTGGAGATTGTGGCTGTTTGACCTGGAGGGTGGCTGCAGTCCCAGGCGCTCCTCTTAAAGCGCCTCCTCTTAAAGGAACCATGCACCAATTTACTTGATGGACTCACTTGCTCTGGGCTCCAGCGTTGAGGCAGCAACTTGAGAGGTGCTAGGGACATACAAAAAAGAACCAAATTGTCTAGCTTCAGGGTGAGGACTGGAGAAGCAGCTTTCTCTTAGAGAGAGGAGCTGGCAGAATCGATTGTTTCCTTGTTGAGCCCTCCGCTCCCATGCGTGCAGATGCAGGGAGGGGCCATACCTGAAACTCCATCAAATTGACTATCCTATTTGTCAGACCCACCCTAGTGCGTTCCTGAGACCCTGTAACACCCAACTTTCAGGCATATACAAGCCACTTCTAATGGCTTTTCCAAAAAAACCCAACAACAACAAAATAACAACCTGTCTTGGCTCATGTATCAAACTCTTATAAAATCTCTCAAAGGTTTTCAAAGCCCAAGTAAGCAGCATCTGGCTTTGGCTGGCCTGTCCTGTACTTCTAAGAGGCACTAGTGACAACTGGCCTCAATTCACAGATTGGCCTCTAGAGGTGCCTCAAGCCTAGTGGCCATCTGCAAATTGCTTTGTGGCTCATATCAGGTGGCCTTGGGCAGGGCACAGGCTATCGTTAAACTTGACTTACAGAGGGTTCCCTCCCAAGAGACCCCAGTGCTGGCATGCCTGGTGGTCAGCTTCAGACCAATCCAGAGCATTACCTGGCCACCTCCAAGGACAACACAAACAATGGGCAGACAGGTCAAGTATCAGAGCCCTGCTAAAGCGAGCCCCGCTTTGTGGGGAAAGCCCTTGTACCACAGCTCTTCCACATGACCAGTCCTCACAACCAGTCAGCATGAGAGTCAATCTCTCCCACTAACATGCAACTATCAACCAAGGCTCAACTAATACAGGAGGGCTCACACAATGCACACAAGGGACACACCTGGAACACCCAGTTTAGGTGACTAAAAAAACTGTACCACTGAGTTCCAAAGAACACCTACTACATAAGGCCACTCCACTCAGACTGGGTGACATAGCAGCCCTCCCTAATACATAGAAACAAACACAGGGAGGCAGCTCAAATGGGGAGACAAAGAAATATTTCCCAAATAAAGGAACAGAACAAAGCTCCAGAAAAAAACTAAACAGGGGATGCCAGAATAGCTCAACAGGTTGAGCATTTGTCTTGCAATCACGGGGTTCAGGGATCAAGTCCCGGCCCTGGCTGTTCAGTCCTATCTGCTGAACTGTAGTGCAGATGGTGACCACTGGGATGGTATGGTGGCAAAAGTTCTCATCTCCCATTCTGGAGGCCCCCAGTTCCGTTCTGCCCTGCACAGCCCCACATCCACCTGTGTGAAATAAAACCACGTCACAACTAATGATGTACAACTGTGGAGGCTGCACTGGGCTTGCCCCCCTTCTCTCTCTCTCTCTCTCTCTCTCTCTCTCTCTCTCTCTCTCTCTCTCTCTCACCTTCTCTCAAACAATAAAATAAATCTTTAAGAAAAAAAAAATGCTAAACAAAACAGAGACAAGCAATTTACCAGAGGCAGAGTTCTAAACACTGGTTATAAGAATGCTCAATGATTTCAGTGAAAACTTCAACAAAAAGATAAGAAACCTAAAAACAGAGATAAAAAATAACCAGTCAGGGGAAGCTGCAATGGCTTAGTGAGGTAAGAGCTCACCTTGCAGCACGGGGAACTGAGGATCGAGTCCAGCCCTGGCCTGTGCAGACCCATATGCTGAACTAGGGTGTACTTCCCATGCAGGAAGCCCCCAGTTTGGTTCTAGTGCCCTGGTTTGGCCCCTGGCTTGACAGGGCATGCCTCCCATGTGGGAGGCCCCCAACCCAGTTCCCACCCTGTGCTGCCCCCACCCACCTGTGTAAAATAAGACCATGTTGAAAACTAAGGATATACAACTATGGAGACTTCTCTGGGCCTTTCTCCTTCTCTCTGTCTCTGTCTGTCTCTGTCTCTGTCAAAAACAATAAAATAAATTCTTAAAAATAAAAAACAAACAAACAAACAAAATCAACCAGTCAGAAATAAATAATGCAATAATTGAAATGAAGAATATATTAGAGAAAATAAACAGTAGATTAGATGAAGTAGAGGATTAAATCAGTGATTTAGAAGATAACAACCAAGCAGAATGGAAAAAAAAAAGAATCAAATAAATGAGAATAGTTCAAGGGGCCTCTGGGGCAACATCAAGTATACCAACCACATTGAGATCATAGGAGTTCCAGAAGGAGAAGAGAGAGAGAGGAACTGAAAACCTATTTGAAGAAAATAGTAATGGAAAATTTCCCTCACCTGGTGACGTACATAGACATAAAAGTCTAGAAAGTATAAAGATTTTCAAACAAGATAAACCCAAAGAGCCCCACATCAAGACACGTTATAATTACAATGCCAAAGGTTGGGGAAGCCAGGATTGTTCAGCGGGTTAGTGCTCACATTTCAGCCCCAGGGTCCAAGGATCGAGTCCCAGCCCCAGCCTGTTAGGACCCATATGCTGAACTGGGGTGTGCCTCCCCAGCTTGGTTCCTGCCAGGGTGAGCTTCCCATGCAGGAAGCCCCGGCCAGTTCCCACCCTGTTCAGCCCCCGCCCACCTGTGTGGAACAAAACCATGTCGGAAACTGATGACATACAACTATGTAAACAGATCTGGGCCCTCCCCCTTCTCTCTTTCTCTCTCGCTCTCTCTTTGTCAAAAACAATAAAATAAATCTTTTTAAAAATGCCAAAGGTCACCAGCATTATGGACACACTCAATGGTTTGGTGGTTACCTGGAGAGGGGGGAGGAGGGGGAAGGGAGAGTTGTTGGGGTGGTGGTGGCTGATTCTGGGTGGTGGGCACATGGTGCGATGAATGGGTGATGTGATGTGGACTTGTGCATCTGGAAACTATCTAATTGTTACCAACCAATGTCACCCCATTAAATTTAACAATAAAAAAAAAATGCCAAAGGTTAAAGACAAAGAGAGAATCTTACAAAGCAAGGAAAAAGCAGTTAGGTACCTCCCTAAGACTGTCAGCTAAATTCTCAACAAAAACTTTGTAGGCCAGAGGGATTTGCAGAGCTAGTCAAACTGATGAAAATCAAGGACCTAGACTATGACAAAGATTACTCTACCTCTCAAGTTCTAATTAGGAATCGAAGGATAAAGAGCCTTTCAGACAAGAAAAAGCTAAAGAAATTAGCTCATTCCCACCAAACCAGTATTACAAGGAATCTTAGAGGGAGTTCTTTAAGACCAAAAGAAAAAAAAAAGATTAAAAATATAAATAATAAAATGACAATATCTTTCAACAACTATTTTAAATATAAATGGATTAAATGTTCCAGTCAAGACGGTGTAGCTGAATGGATAAGAAAACAAGACCCTTACATGTGCTGCCTATAAGAGACACACTTCAGATCAAAAGGTACACACAAACTGAAAATATAAGGATGTGAAAAAGATATTTTATGAAAATGAAAACAAAAAACAAAAGCTGAAGTAACAATCCTTATACCAAACAAAGAGGCTTTAATTCAAAGGCTAATTTGATTGTTTCCATGACTTGATAGATGACTGGATAAAGAAGATGTGGTACATTTACACAAGGGAATACTACTCAGCGATAAGAAATGATGAAATACAGTCATTTGTGACAACATGGATGGACCTTGAGACCATCTTATTAAGCGAAATAAGTCAGACTGAAAACTCAAGAAACATATGACCTCACTTATAAGTGGAATCTAAAACTGAAAGTAACAAAGGAAAAAAAACTCATGGACACAGTCAATAGTTTAGTGGTTACCTGAGGGTACAGGGGAGGCATGTGAGGGAGTAGGTTTGGGGCATCAAACATATGGTGATAGAAAGAGAACTGACTCTGGGTGATGAGCACATAATGCAAAAATTAATGATATAACGTAGAATTGTACACCTGGAACCTATGTAATTTTTACTAGCCAATGTTACCCCCAAAAATTTAACAATAAAAATAATAAATAGTAAATAAAACAAAAGCTATACCAAGAGACAAGAAGAACCCAATAATTTCACTTCTGGCTATTTATCCAAAGGAACCCAAAATGCTGTTTCAAGGAGATAAATTTTTGTTTATAATGACCAGGCAGCCTGGTTATCCATGGATGGATGAGAGGATAATTAGTAGGTGGTACATATATACAATGAAATATTGCTCACCCATGGAAGGGAATGGGTTCTTGTCATCTGCAGCAGCATAGATGAACCGGGAGGGTATTGTGCTGAGTAGAGTATGTCACAGGCAAATGCAATGTGATTTTGCTTATATGTGGAATCTAAAGAACAAAATAAGGAAACAAGATACAAAACAGAAATTCAGATACAGAGAATATTTTGATGGTAAGAGTGTTGGGGGCTGAGTGAAAAAATGGAAAAGATTAAGAAGTATAAATTGGTTATTACAAAGTATTATAGTAATGAGGATATAGGGTATATCATATGACCTATAGTTAATAATATTGTAATGACTATGTATGGTATCAGATGGGTACTAGATTTATCAGGGTGACAGATGGGAGGGTGATTGGAGGACAGGGTAAAAAAGGTGAAGGGATTAAGAAGTAAAAATTGGTTGCTACAAAATAGTCACAGGGATGTTAAGTAAAGCATAGAGAATATAGTCAATAATATGATAACTATGCATAGTGCCAGGTGGGTACTAGACTAGTCAGGGGGATCACATCTTAAATTATATTAATATGAATTTCTAACTACTATGCTGTACACCTGAAATTAATATAAAATAATATTGAGGGGAAGCTGGATGGCTCAGTGGGTTAAGTGCTCGCTTTGCAGCCCCAGGGTCAGAGGATTGAATCCTGGCACTGGCCCTTGGGGACCCATATGTTGAGCTGGGGTGTGAACCCCAGTTTGGTTCTTGCAGGGGCAAGTTTCCTGTGAGGGAAGCCCCTGGTTCAGCCCCCAGCTCTTGGGGGTGTGCTTCCCATGTGGGAGGCCCCTGCCAGATTTCCACCCTGCACGGCCTCTACCCACCTGTGTGGAACAAAACCATATCAAAAACAGATGATGTACAACTATGGAGACTGATATGGGCCCTCTCCCTTCTCTCTGTCTCTGTCTGTCTCTCCCTGTCAAAAACAATCAAATAAATCTTAAAAAACATATTGAATGTGAAAATCAATATATAGAATGTAAAAAGAGAAAGAAGAAAGGAAGGAAGGAAGGAAGGAGAAAGAAAGAAAATCTAAATTAGAAAAATAAAAAAAGAATGCATATACTTAGGACTACCACGGAATCAAGTCAAGACTTTGGGTATGATTCTGCAATGAATTCACTGTGCCAGCCTAGACAATTAATTAACTCCCCTGTGTCAGAATTCTGCAACAAATAATGTCAAATACAGGGTCCGACAGAAGTAATGCCCCTTTTTTATGATCTAGTAATCTATACCAAATGTGTTGTTGCAAATTCTTCATGTAACAAATGAGCATGCCAATAGTATAGCTTCACTGCTCTCATTTTCTGTTCCCTTGTCAATCGATGGGCCATTTTATTTCAGGGAACCTGGAACCCAAGGTTAGCAAGACAACAGGTCCGTGTATATTATACTGTACTACTTAAAAAGGGAGTTACTGCTGCTGGACCTTGTATAAAGATTATATAACACTATGTTTTATAACCATTGCCACAAGAAATATGTGTGTATAGTAATTCATACATATCTAATCTGTATCAAGTAGATTGAAAATGCTTTCCAAGTAAAAGTAATAGAGGACAGTGGTAAGGAAGAACTGTTATCAGCAAACTGAGTGTTGCAATGATTGTTATTATGTGCTACTTTCTCCTAGTGGTATTATACATGCTGGTTTTTCAAATTTCAAACATTGGGGCCACAGAGTCTGGTTAATACAGGAGTAGGGAAAAATTACTTTTCTTCCCAGTGTGTTGTCTTGAAGCAATGGAGTGATTTCAGGAAAGAGGAGGTCACAGTAGAAGCAGCAGAACAATAATGCCTCAAAAATCATAGAAATTATCTTGAGATAATAAATGCTTCAAGGAGGCAGCTGGAGTGGAGGGTGAAAAGAGTTAAGTGACGAAAATGGGCCTAGCTAGATTTTCTTTTCTAAAAAAAATTATTTTATTGTTTGACAGAGAGAGACAGAGAGAGAAGGGGGAGGACCCAGAGAAGTCTCTGTAGTCACACATTATTAGTTTCCACACAGTTTCATTCCCCACTTGTGGATGTGGAGAAACCAAACTGAGGGCATCTCACATAGGAAGCACACCCCAGTTCAGCATATGGGTCCACACGGAACAGGGCTGGGACTCAATTCTCAGACCCTGCAGCTGCAAGGCAAGCGCTTAACCCATTGAGCCATCCTGGCTTCCCCCATAACTAGATTTTCTTGTCATAGATGTATGAAATGATCTGAATTTGTTGAGTGGAATACAAGGTAAAGCTCTGAATTCTGGCCATGTAAAGCCTATCTTGTCTGAAAGCATCCTTTATTTTGTAATTATTTTTTAAAGAGAAGTTTGTGTGAGGTTTGAGAATTCTTATTTTTATTCTTTCCAACTAATTTTTGGCTTTCAGATAGCTACTCAAAAGTTACTGAGGTAACAAAGTTATACCTAGTAACAAAGAAATTGTAGAGAGGGAGTAAGTGGAGGGTGGTGGGGAAAGGAATGGCAGTTAGTTAAGATAACCCTCACTCCTTCAAGGCACTAATGGAAACAATCTTTAAGAAAATTGGGGAATGCCAGGATGGCTCAGTGGTTTGACCACTCACTTTGCAGCCCCAGGAAGATTGAATCCCGGCCCTGGTCCATACAGACCCATATGCTGAGCTGGGATGTGCCCCCAGTTCAGTTCTTGCCAGAGCAAGCTTCTCGTGTGGGAGGCCCCAGTTTGGCCTCAGCCCCTGGTTTGGCCCCCCAGCTCACAGGGACATATCTCCTATGTGGGGGGCCCCAGGCTGGGTTCTTGTCCTGCGTAGACCACTGCCCATCTGTGGAGTGAAACTATATCGAAAACTGATGAGATACAACTATGGAGACTGCTTTGGGTTCTCCCCCACCTCCACCCACCCCCGCCTGCCACTGTCCTGTGTCTCTCTATGTGTGTGTGTGTGTCTCTCTCTCTCTTTGTCAAAAACAAAAAATGTTTAAAGATTTTTATTTTATTGTTTGAGAGAAGGTGAGAGAGAAAGAGAGAGAGAGAGAGTGAAGCGGGGGAGGGCTCAGAGCACAGTTGCACATCATTAGTTGTGACATAGTTCATTCCACACAGGGGGATGTGGGGCTGTGTAGAGTAGGAGCAGAAGTGGGGGCCTCACTCGTGGGAGGTGAGAACCTTTGCTGCCATCTAGACAGTTAACAGTTTTGCCGCAGTTCAGCCTATAGGTTTGCACAGATCAGGGCCTGGAATTGATCACCAGACCTGGGGGTTGCAAAGCAAGTGTTCAACCTGTTGAGTTAGCCTGGCATCCCCTAATATAAACAGTCTAATGTCTAACACTTTGCTAATACGGAGTGCTTATATGTGCTTCCATTTTACATAAATGATTAGCTATGAAGTAGATGCTGTTATCATCAACCCTTCGCAAATGAAAAAATTAAGTCTCAAGGAGGTTAATTCGCCCAGATCAGATAGCTAGTAAGTGGCAATACCAGGGTAGTCAAGCCTAGACTGTACTCATACACTGTGCTGTCTGGCTTCCCTAGTGGACCTTGTCGGTCACTTTGTGTTGCCAGCATTTGGTCCACAGAGCCTTTTCCTACAGAAGGGTCCTAACAGCCGTTAGGCACCGAGCTCTCCATGACTCAGCCAGCAACACACTGACATTTCCATTGCTGACGTCTTCCCACTGCTGCCTGGAGCTCTGCTTCCCCTTATTTATTTTCCATAGCGGAAACTAGAAGCGAAGGTTGTTAAAGAATTCAGATAGAGCTGCTCAGGGAAACAGATTCTCATGAAGTCCATACCCCTTAAAAAGAGACCAGAGACCTTTTTTTCTTCTTAAAGTCAGAGAGAGAGAGACAGACAGACAGACAGACAGATAGAGACAGAGAGAGACAGAGAGAGAGAGAAATTGAGACTGAGGTTCTATTGTCCTAACCTAAGCAGCAGACCATCCTACCCTTGCTCATCAAGAATGGGCTGCTGTGATAGAGAAACATGCACTTCAGGGAATTTCATCTTTCATAGAAGGAAGTCATTGAGCGACATTTCCCCCTCCATTTTTAGGGTTTGTGAAATGTCAGAAGAATAATTAAGAAGACTCTAACAAATAACATAGCAGGAGAAAAGAATTGTACCAAATTCATCAGATTGCTATAAAAATGTAATTGTGGTCGAATGTGTGAAGCACACATAGTAAACACTAAATAAATATTGCCTACAACCCAATGACTACTTGAGAGGGGGAAGTTTCATCAGCTTCTGAGATTTACTGTAGCATTGAGCACAGACTGGGTGGCTAAAAACAATAGAAATGCCCTTTGTCAGAGTTCTGGAGCCAGAAGCCCCAGGTCAAGGTGCTGGCAGGGTGGCGCCCCCTCTGGAAGCTCTAGGGAGAATCTTCTTGCCTTTCTGTTTCTGGAGCTGCCAGCAATCCTTGTGGCTGTATCTCTTCAGTCCCCGCCGTGTCCTCAATGACCTTCTCCTCTGTGTGTCTTCTCTCTATCTCTCATAAGGACACTTGTCATTAGATTTAAGGCCCACTTGGGTAATCCAGAATTATCTCATCTCAAGATCCTTACCTTAATTACATCTACAAAGATCCTCTTCCCAAATAAGTCAACAGTCACAGGATCTGGGTATTAGAAGGTGAGCATGTATATTCCCGGGGCCATCATTCAACCCACTACAGGTGTTAAGCATGGCCTTTCACTTCTTTTTCAACTTTTTCCTTATTCCACTTTCAGTTGGGTACCTTACATCCCTGTTCTCATTCCTAAATGCTGATGGTCCTGCCTTAACTCGAGAAACATTTATGAGCGCTAACTCTGTGTTAGGCTATAGAGGGATACATATGTGTTAGGAGGATATACAAATTAAACGTCTGGCCACAAAGTAATGAAGATGATTAATGATCAAGGCTATCAGAGAGGCACAGATGAAGACGCTTGCAGGATGAGAGATTACTTTGGGAGAAAGATAGTAATTGAACCAGATGATGAATAAAATATGGAAGTACAGGATAGGGAAGGGAAATAACATTGCAAGTAGCAATTGCAGAGAAGTGGAATAGCATGAATATATAATATATATATGTATATATATATTTATATTACATATACACACATACACATACATACACACACATATATACATATATATAGCATATATATACATATATAGTGAGAATATATATAGAGAGTATATATACATATATAGAATTTATCTATGTATATATAGAATGTATATATAATATACACAGAGAGAGAATATACAGTGTGTCCCCAAATTCACGCAAGAAGTAATTTTGATAGAAAACACAGGTTTATAATTAAAAATTGTAAATTTTCATTGCTCAACAATGAAAATGCACTGTTCTTTAGTGTAGCACTCCATTTTTTAATAACCCTGAACTGTCAGCTGTCATGCTGTCTTTTTTTTCATTGGCAACACTTTACCGCACAAATGACACAAAATTCAAATTTTGCGTGAATTTTGGGACACCCTTTATATACATATATATGTATGTGTGTATATATATATGGAAATGGTTTTTTATTTAGGACAAGGGTCTTCAAACTATGAACCATCCATCTTGTCATCTATTTTTGTATGGCACCCAAGCAATTTTCTTTTATAGTTTTAACCCTTTTAGTGCAACAAGCCGATATATCGGCTTTTGCATCTCAGGCAAAAAGTGCAGCAGGCCGATATATTGGCTCATATGTAGACCATAGTTAAAAGCACTATAACTTACTATATTATTTTTTGTATGATGTATGACTGAAATAATTACATTTCTTTTTCAGATGATGTAAAAGAATAGTATTATTATTATTAACTAATTCAATTTATATAAAATTAAAAAAACCACATGTGGATATCTAAAACAATAACTTCATAACATTTTTTTCCTAAGGTGATACATTTTATTAAATTACCCTTTGCATTTCTCGCTAGTACCGCTGGCAGAAAGAAGGTAGCACTAAGAGGGCTAAATAGTTGGAAACAAAACCCCCAAAGATGAAGAAGAGTTTCTGACATGTTATATAAAATTCAAATTATAGAGTTTATAAGTAAAGTTTTATTGAAACACAGGTACACTCAGGCATACTGTCTCTGGCTGCTTCTGCACTACAAGGGCATTATGACAGAGAACATATAATAGAAGAGCCTAAAATATTTATTATCTGATCTTTTACAGAAGAAGCTTGCTGACTCCTGCTTTAGGAGAAATGTAAGAGGGATAAGGCAACTAGTGGAAGAAGACATGCTGGTTCACTATACTCACTCAGCCCTGTGTAATAGCCCACATTCTTGACTTTGACGAGTCTTTTACTACCCACTAAATATATTGTTCTAAATCTTACTCTCTCAAAGCCTTGTTTGTTTGGTTTTTGTTTGTTTGTTTGTTTGTTTGTTTTACTAAATTACTTGAGAGCTAATTTTGCAGTTGTTTTTAAGCTATGGTTGAATCATAACACGTTAATGCATAACTTATTACTCCATCTAGATTCTATATGTGGAATTTCAGGTGAAGCAGCAAAGTAGTGGGGCGAAGATACTACCAGGGATGAGCCTTTCTTCAGCCTTCATGCTACCTCATTTAGGTAGCGATGCTTCTAAGGGTGTCCCAAACTTCACGCAAGATTTGAATTTTGCGTCATTTGTGCGGTAAAGTGTTGCCAATGAAAAAAAAAGACATCGTGACAGCTGACAGTTCAGGGTTATTAAAAATGGAGTGCTACATGAAAGAACAATGCATTTTTATTGTTGAGCAATGAAAATTTACAATTTTTAATTATAAACCTGTGTTTCTATCAATATTACTTCTTGCGTAAATTTTGGGACACGCTTTACCAACCAGAACCAAAGCTAGTTGTTAGTTTTGTTAGTTTTTTTAATTAGTTAAATGGGGAAAAGTTAATAGTGAGCCATTTGATACTAAATTGCCCCTTGGGGGAGGAAATAGTGGCAGGAATTACCTTGATATAAATGCCAACCATTGAGAGTTGAGTCTATGCCCCTTTTAGTTAATAAGGCAGTCCTGGGTCATGATTGTTAAAATAGATGTTTTTTTCCATGAAGGAGAAAATAGCTCCCTGGTGACTTGAAGCTGAGATTAGAAACGCTGGCAGCACCGTTCTCCAGGAAAACACTGCCAGGGGGACCTATTCAAAAGCGAGATTCTCCCTTCTCCTCCCCAGAGAAACGGTGGGTCTTCAGCAGAGTTCCAGACCGCAGTAAAGAGTTAAAGAGGAGAGAAGGACTGAAGAATCCAAACTACATTCCACAAAGAAGTCACTATATTCTGTTCTTCATTTGCTCTCAGAATCCCTATGTTGTTATAGTTACAGACAGTCAATATAAGTAGCCTAGGACATCATTTTGAAAAATTTTTCTATTCTCTCATTCTGGTTAATTAATTGTATTCCCAGGTAGTAAATATGAATCAGTTCCTAGTCTAAATAAAAAACAACCTGATTTGAGAGAGGGGATGAGTCTTTGAAGGCAGTTATACATGTACTGGAATATTATTCAGCCTTTAAAAAGAAGAAAATGTTGTCATGTGTGACAGAGGGATGGTAACTTGAGAACATTATGCGAAGTGAAATAAACCAGTCACAAAAGGACAAATTTTGTCAGTGCACCTATATGAGGTCCCTACGGTGCTCATACTCGTAGAAGTAAGGAAGTAGAATGGTGGTTGGCAGCAGCTTGGTGGAGGGGGAAATGGATAGTCACTGTTCAATGAGTATGAAGTTTTAATCATGTAAGATAAGAAAGTTCTAGAGATCTGCTTGCTATACAGCATTGTACTTATTTAAAAATAATGTACTGTGCACTTACATTTTTGTTAGGGTGGGCAGACCTCATGTTACATGTGTGTTTAACCACAATTAAAAATATGAAGGCAGCATAGAATGGAGATTAAGAAGGTAACTGTGGAGAGCAGTTTCTTCATTCAAATCTCACCTCTGTCAGCAATGCTGTGAGCTTGGAGGAGTTCCTGAATCTCTCTGTACCTTAGTTTCTTCATCTGTAAAATAGGAATAATAATATGACCTATGTATTGCAATAATTGTGAGCATTAAATATGCTACTGTGTTCAAAGAGCATAGAATAGAGGCTTCCCCATAGCTTATTTCAATAAATACAGTAGACTCTCTGTTATTCAGAAGCAAAGCAACTGGCATTCTCAAGCAACCAGCAAACAAATCAAAAAAATTAGTACTACATTTATCCAGCATGGTGCCGGTTAACTGAGAGTATAGTGTATAAGCATTTTATGGAGAAATTTTATGTGACCTCACATATCTCCTAAGAATGGCCTGAGAATTAGGAAATATTTGTATTTAAACAAGTTATGAGTATATGACCTACTCCAAGTTAGTCAGGGACTTATTCCTTAAAGACTACTCTCATTTTCTATATTTTTTAAATAAAATGATCTCCATACTTATAAATCTTCAATTTAACCTAACTTTTGTATTTAATAACTAATATATATTGAGAAAAACCTCAATAACTGCTTTACATGTTTGGCTCATTTCTTTTTTCTCATAACAAACCCACAGGGTAAATGCTACTGCCAGCCCCATTTTACAGATCAGGAAACTGATGTCACAGTGCTGGTAGGTAGGGTGGAGCTGAGACTCAAATCTGGCTCATTAGACCTCATTCTTCTAGAGCAGTAGTTGTCACCCTGGAGCAAGTGTGCTGCTGTGGTAGACTAGATAATAGACCCCCCAAACGTGACCATGTCCTAAACCCCAGAACCTGTGAACATTAGCTTTATGACATGAGATTTCAGTTAAGAATCTTGAGATTGGGAGATTGACCTAGATTACCCAAACTGCCTGATATTATCACAAGGGTCTTTATAAGAGGGAGGAAGGAGGGTCAGAGTGGAGGAGAAGGTGATGTTACGACAGAAGCAGAGATTGGAGTGATGTGCTTTGAAAGGGAGAAAGGGGCCACAGCCAAATAGTGCTGTGGCCACTAGAAGTAAAAAAAAGGCAACGACGTAGATTCTCCCCACAGAGGCTCTGGAAGGAAGCAGTCCTGCTAATGCCCTGACTTTAGCCTCATAAGCCTCATAGTGGAGTTCTAGCCTCTAGAACTGCAGAATAAGTTTGCACTGTTTTAAGCCCTAATTTTTGTTTCAGTTTCTTACAGCAGCAATAGGAAATCAATTCAGTCTTCCCAAAGACACATGGCAATGTCTGGAGACGTGTTAGTCTGTCATAATACTTGTACCTAGTGGGTAGAGGCCATCGATGCCGCGATATGTACTAGTGCACAGGATAGTGCCACAACAAATAACTCTCAGCCCATAGTCACTCGTGGCAAGGGGGGGTGGGGGGGGGGGGGCGGAACCTGCACTAGAGCACTGCGAGTTACACATCTACGTACAATGCCAAACACGTGACCTTCAATTTCCTTTCCATCCATTAGAACTCAGGCTGATCTGTAGCACCTCATGAATGTGGACATTCTGTTTACCTAGCTAATTTTAACCTACTCAAGTCAATTCCGAAGATACTTTTGAGCTACAGAATATAATTCAGGCTCCTTCCTCTGGTTTTGAAGGCTCATCACAGCTGACCCTCAACATGTTTTTTCAACATTATTTTTTAGTAGTTCTCTTCCCAAGCCAAACAACCTTGGAAAAAGGGCAACTTCATGTAGCTTGATGGCTGAAACCAAAGAAGTATCCCCTTGGTGAAATAGTTCCATGCACTTCCAGCCACAGTATTCTACTTTCGATTCAAATTCCACAGGAAGAGTCTGCCTCTTCTGACTTGGTCACATGTTCTCCCCCAAGCTAATCACCATAGCTGGGTAGGGGTGAGAGAGGTCTATTCTCACTTTATTTGGAAACTCTGGAGACTTACAAGATAGTTTGTGTGTATCTATTTCATCCTAGAATTCTCCACAATGGTTGTTCTATTTGCCTTGCACACAGCACACATGCAAATAGCAGTAGATAAAATGACAGATGAAACACTAACTCCTGAGGAGTTATCCTGACCTTTATCTTGTACCTTATTTTGTAATTATAGCGTGTAACCATGTCATTTCTATTTTTAACATCTATATTATTGTTCTTGACAGAGACAGAGAGAGACAGAGAAGGGGGAGGGCCCAGAGCAATCTCCATAGCTGCCTGCATGTCCTCAGTCTTCTACAGGGTTTTGTTCCACACAGGTGGGCAGGGGCTGTGCAGGGCGAAGTGGGCCAGGGGCCTCCTGCATGGGAGGCACGCCTCCTTGAGCCAGGGGCTGAACTGGGGGGTGAGAACCAAACTGGGGGCCTCCCACATGGGAAGCACACCCCAGTTCAGCATATGGGTCCACACAGGACAGGGTCAGGATTCGACCCTTGGTCCCCAGGGCTGCCACCAAGCCATCCCAGCTTTTCCTGATCATGTCACTTCTGTGGCAGATTTAACCTACAAGTGTTACTTGTATGGAGCAAAAACTTTTGTAAAAGGTGAAGTTCAGGTTCAGAAGTTATTATTAAATTAATTTTCAGACCTTTTCTTTTTATAATAAATATGGGTAGAGAGTGTTGAAAAGGAACTAGACTATAATTTATATTCATAAATACATAATTTATTAAGTAAATCCACAAAGAAATCAGTACAATTCATAGTTGATCAGTCTGGGCTTACTGCATACTTTTGTTTAACCTAGTAAATATATTCAGTTTCTTTGAATTATGGCAAACTAGAGCACAGACATTAAAATTGGCCCACCAATTGTTTTGTAAATAAAGATTCACTGGAACACAAGCACGCTTTAAAAAAAAAAAATGTTTTGTCTGTGGATGCTTGGGAACTACAGTGGAAGAGTCAAGCGGTCACAATAGTGATCCTGTGGCCTGCAATGCTAAAATGTTTACTATTCGGCTTTTTACGGAAATATTTGCTAACTCCTGGTTTAGACTGTAGAAACCTCTTTATTGGTGATGTACTCTAACCTGATGAAGAAACTCAAGAGCACAGCCTTACCCTCTTTTCCCACTTCAAGAGGAGGAGGTTCTGACCTGAATCAAAGACAGATGAAGGGCACACAGAGGTTGCAAAGGTGCTTTGGTTGGGAGGGGGTTGGAAACCACGTTCTTTTCTTATTCATGATTTATTCTCTCCCTCTCATGCTGTCCTGGGGACCAAGGTGGGTACTGGAGGAGAGTCATGCAGTTGTTTAGAGCAGATTTAGATGCAAGCTTCCAAAGAAAAAGGTCACAGTGGCTTCTACACTGTGTACATTTGGCCCTGCCCAGCTGATCAGGACAGACCCAGTGAGCCTATAACTGGGATAACGATTGTGTTTATTCTCTAGTTCTATTCCATTATGGGAAATCTTAAAATAGTACAAAGGTTCCTTCTACAGTGAACAGAAATTCTCTTCATTGGTATGATTTGTTTCTCTAAAGCTTTCTTTTTCATGTGTCATGGTTTGAACTTTGTCCTGCCAAAATTCAGATGTTGAAGTCCTGATCTTCACTACTTTTGCATGTGGTAGCTTCCTCGAAGGCAGGATTTTTAAAGTGTTAATTAAGTTAAAATAAAGTCATTAGAGTGCAGTCAGATTCAATCTGTCTAAAGTCCTTATAAGAAGAGGAAATTAGGATACAGACATGTACAGAGAAAAGACTGTGTGAAGACACAAGAGGAAGACCATCTATTATCAAAGAGAGAGTCCTCAGGAAGAACCGATACTACTTCCATCTTGATCTTGGACGTCCAGACTCCAGAGTTGTGAGAAAATAAGTTACTGCTGTTTAAGCTACCCAGCCTGTGGTACTTTGTTATAGCAGCCCTAGTAAACTAATATACCATGCATCAATCTTCACATATGAGCCAACAGTTATCATGTCTTTTGTTTACCAGGTTAAATATCCCCCCTCCCCTCATACATTTTATTTTGGCTTGCTCACTGTGTTTCATCTCTGTTATTATTATTTTTTAAGATTTATTTTATTGTTTGAGATGAGAGAGTGAGAGAAATAGAGAGAGAGAAGGGGGAGGGTCCAGAGCAGTCTCCACAGCTGTACATTATTAGTTGCGACACAATTTTATTCCACGCAGGTGGATGTTAGGCCTCACAGGGTGAGAACCAAACTGGTGGCCTCTTGCATGGGAGGCAAGAACCTTCACCACCATCAGCATATGGGTTTGAATGAGCTGGGGGCCTGGATTCAATCCCTAGACCTCGTGGTTGCAAGGCAAGTGCTCCATCGACTGAGTTATCCTGGCAACTTTGTTATTTTTTAATATATATGTCTTCTAAATGTTTCTATCTATTGATTCGTCAATTCTATCTCTAGGAATTTTCTACACTAAGGAACTCATTCTACAGAAACACAAAGTTTTATCTCCAAATATTTCCACCCCATTGTGCATATTATTATTTCCAATTTTAAAATATAGTATATCATATGTACTTTATTTTGTAAACATGTTTTAACATCAATACTCACTTGGTGAAATTTTCAAATAACACAAAAATGTGTAAGTAAAAAATGAAACTCTCCCTTTACATTTACTCACACACTCCTCAGAAATAATTGGAAGTATATCATCTGTACATATGATTATAAATACATATTCATATATCCACAGGGTGCCAACATTTTTTTGTACACATTTTAAGAAAGGAAAAAACTGTGTTAAAATTGTAAGACTCAATATACACCAATAACAAATGATGAATACAAGTCACATTTGACTTCTGCAATTACAAAAAGTGCTCAAAGTGGTTACCATCAGTGACCATACACTTCCGATTATGGCAAACAATTGTTTGAGCAATGTTGACCAATGGGTCTACTTATATCATTATGCATGTTGTTTCAATTTACCATGTGTCTCAAACTTGTAATGAATGCGTACAATTGTTAGGTATGTTGGAAGTTCTGTTGCAAGCTCATGCCTCCATTACCATTGTACTTCCACAATGTTCTGGAATTTCAAATACCACTTCAAAATGGTCTTACTCTCCTTGAATGACAACTGTGCTTCTGCCATGTTCTCTGATTGTCCTGCCTGGCACATGTTGATGTAAGCATGCATTTGATCAGCATCATCTTTTGAACAAACATCACGCTACACGTTGCTACCATAATTCAATTCAGCTTCGAAAAGTAATATGTGGATAACATCTCTTAAAATATGTATACATTTTTTGGGCACTCACAGTATTTTTAAAAAGAAATGAGAAAACTATTAAACATAGTATTGGAGTTTTGTTATGATATCCTGGCTATCTTCCTACGTTGATTCAATTTCTTATCTTTTCTTTCTTTGTAACTCCTGCCCAACTTTAAAGAGCCAGTTGTCACCTTCCTGATACTGCCTCTCCTTCCCTGATGCTCTGCTGAGTGTCCTTTCTCTAGGCCCTCACAGCACCCTGGGCACAGTTAATTACCTTGCCCAGCATACGACAGTATTTAACAATGATGGGTCTAGATTCCAGTTGCCTGGGTTTCAGTACTGTTGTATCGGTTTCCTATGGCTACTATAAAACAGCCACTATAATCACAAACCCATTGTCACAAACTCAGTGACTTAAAACAGCACAAACTTTATCATACAGCTTGGGAGGTCAAAAGTCCTGAAATCAAAGTATCGGCATGGCTGTGTTCCTTCTGGAGTTCCAGGGGACAATCTATTTCTTTGCTTTTTCCAGCTTCTAGAGGCCAGATTATATTCCTTGATCCATGACCCCTTCATCAGTCTTCAAGACCGTCAATGCAGCATCTTCAAGTCTCTTTCTCTCCTACAGACACACATACACTCACACTGTTAGATTTCATTGGCAGCTCCTCTGATTTTGATATTGCTGTTTCCCTCTCATAGAGACCTTTTTGATGATTTTGGATCCTCCCAGATAATCCAGGATAGTCTCCTCTCAAGATCCTTAACTTAATCACAACTGCAAAATCCCCTTTCCATGTGAGGTAACGTTCCATTTTACCATGTTACCTTATAGGTAATTTCCATGTAAAATGATATTCACCAGTTCTGGCCATTAGGAGGTGACATCTTCAAGGAGCTACTATTCTACCAACTATACCTGAAAACACCATCTTGTTAGCAAGATGGGCCTCAGTTTAGTAAACAAATGGAGAGCTCATCCTTCCTCATAAGGTTGCTATGAGAAGTCATTGAATTCATTCATGTGAAGGGTGCCTGGAACACTATGGATGATCAGTAGTGTTAATTATTATTGTAACTATATAGTTATCTTCTTTGCCCCACACTAGACTGCTAGTTTCTTGAAGAAAAGAACAGTATTCTTAGGGTCCAGTATAGGATTTGAGACATGCTTTGTGATCAATAAATATTTGTAAAATTAAATTGCTCTGCTGAAGAGATTATTATTTAACCAACAAAATAACAGAGAATTTGAAATTTTATGAAAAACATCATCATATTATCTTATCTTATTAAGTGACAACAGAAAAATAAAATATGCATAGACAATCAGCTATTTTAAATTTCAGAACTAAAAGTAGACTAGGAGGAAATATGCCCGAACCTTAACAGTTGGTGGTCTTAGAATAGTAAAATAATGGGTGATTTTTATTTCTATTTTTACTTTCAGACTTTTTCTATTGAGTATATTTACTTTTAACATGTGAAAATAATTTATGTTGACACACACACATGCACCTCTTGCTCATTAAACAGTAAAGGAGACCCTGTACACTGAGTCAAAACTCAGGCTCTGAGTTACTATCTGGGTTACATTACAGTTCTGGTCCATCATTTACAAGCACTGGGTGCACTGAAATAAGCTGCTGTTGTGTATGTTGTTGTTATTGTTTGTTGTAATTGTGTTTCCACTTCACTGTCCTCACCTGAGAGCTAAGGAAAACGATCATCCACCCAAAGGGCTGCAGTGGGTCCGGTGAGATAATGCACTTAGACGCCCAGCCCATCCATACATTAGACCCTGAATAAATGTTCGCTATTCTTCTCACAGTTACTGTTACAGAGAGCACGATACTGACTCAAAGACACATGAGGAGGCATTTGTTCAGAAAAGGGAAGCAGAGAAAATTGAGAATAAAACCAGCTTGCTAGATCTCAGGAGCTATAAGATTTCCTTTAAGCCCCTCTCGGGTAAGGATATGCTAAATCTGATATTACAAGAGTACTTTTCAAACATTCTGTTTTTAGCAACAGAACTCCCCTTCCCTCCATAAAAATCTGATATTGATCCCCCAGATATGAAAGAGATCAAAACAGCTGTTCTGGTAAAATGGGGGTCAGGCCATGTGTTCTGAGCTCCACGTCACCCTCCTCAATCCGAAGCTGCTCAGAGAATAATTTGAGAAAAGCTCTTTGAACACCCTGTAACTTTGGGAACTCTTCTGTTCTCGGGTGCATGGCGTCCTGGCCCCAGTCGTGGCGTAAGCGGGCAGCAGGGAGGAAAGAGAGCGTGAAGAACAGCTGTTCCAAGCTCCTGGACTACTTGGCACAGCACTTGTATGTGTCTCAAGCCTGTTTCTTAGGAGCTGTGCCCTTCTTTGAGCCAGAACTACACAAAGGCATTGTCCTCAAACATTGGTCCTCCTTTCTTGCCTGGCCCTTGTTTACCGTTTCAGCAGCAGGTGGCGGCTGAAATGTTCCCCTTTGATTCCGTGGCTCAGCAGCAGTGGGCTAAGGCCTGAGCTGAATAAACATCGTATCGTTTGGCACTGGCAGGATTCCTGGTAGCTCAGGTCAGGCGAGGTTTAAGGATTAGGTTTAGATTAGAAAAGGAGTTGTTATTTTTTCCCCCTGTGGTCTCTCGTAAGTGCCTTAGGGTTTTGTAAGAGGAAAGTGGGCTGACAGCCTGGGTTCAGTTGCTCCAGAAATAAAAGTGGTGAGCTTGGTGTTCTTTTCTGGAAGATCAGAGTATGGGCTTCCTCCGAATGTGCTTTCTCTGGCGAAGGTTTTGGGCTCCTGGGCATTTGCTGAAAGACCTTTTCTCCAGAAAACTCTGTATGTGTCTGTGTGTGTATTTGCACACATACACATGCATACATGCACACACAATTTATTTATTTCTAGGGGTTCCTGGAATACCCAGGTTGGAGGATTTTAAAAGCCTTACACAACTCAGTAACTAGGGCACATGCTTTTCCTAGGTGAGCGTGGGGGGTGCCTCCCTGGGGTTTTTGTCAGAGCCGCTCCTCAGTGACCACTGGCCACGCTGTCACCACACCAGGTTGTCTTGGCAGTTTGGCTGGGGCTCTAGCAGTTGCTCTTGTTTATTACTCAAGTCTTGCTCCACTCCCTGGTGACAGCTTGCAACTCAAAACTACTTCATTTCCCAGTGACGAAGGTTAGAAGTGTGTGTGTGGGGGGGGGGGGGGGGGGGGGGGGGGGGGGGGGGGGGAGGCGTGAGGGAACATGGCCTACACCATTTGAAAGCACAACTTCTCCTTAGAGTCCCAGACAGGGTCTTTTCTCCCTGGGGTCTGCCAGCTCTTAGCTTTGCTTTTGGGGAAGTTATGGTTGGTTCTGCCCTCCAAGGAAAGAAATTGCTGGCTGAATTTTCCTCCTTGTTCTTCGTTCCTTCTGTGGGTTTATTTCTCTCCACCATTTTAAAAAAGGGTGAGGTTAACATGTTTTTATCTCAAGTAAATGGATGTGCCCATTTATGGTTAGACACCGAGGTGCGTGGTCTGCTGTTTTCTCATTGTGTGACAGTGACAAGAGACTAACACAGTGTGTGCTGCATACAATGGTTGTGAGGAATCAACATGGGACAAGTTGTTAACATTCTCATTCCCAGTGAACATTCAGAACACTTTTCCATTAATATTATAAGCAGATCCTTACCCCCAGTACAAAAACACAGTTTTACCCCTAGGAAGTTCTTCTAGCACCTTAAACATAACCACAAGCTGTCCAATTTTGTACAAGTTCCGTGCCACCTCAAGGATGAGCAACTATTTAGATGGCATCATGTTAGGGCATGGTTGACGGTTCTGCTCCCAAATGAAACTCTCAGCATGAAGGTAAGGGAATCTGATTTGTTCAACCTAGTCTGCTGTGTAATAAATGTATTTCAAAATATTCAGACTCTGCCCTTCATTTTTGAACCACTGCCGTATAAGTGGTGAAGACCATACAACTTTCTATAAAAGCTAACATGTATTTATTTGATAACTTTGCATGTGCTAGTAGATGTCCTATAAGCAATTTACCTAGTTTAATCCTTTCAGTAATCCTCCGAACAGGTACTTACTATCATTGCTACTTTACAAATAAAAACAGACTCACAGACGTAATATAAATGGCCCAAGCTCACAGAGTTTGTATATCAGTGCTGCTGGTAAATTTAGAGCCTCTTGTATGAGGCTGCTTTGATCTCTCCAAATATTCACGAGATTGTGTTGCTTCTCTTTACACTCCTGAAAATTATAATTTTCAGTTGAAACATTCATCCTTACTTCTTTTGATAGGCCTGACAGTCTTCCCATAGCAAAAATCTCAGATAGCTTAACACTGCCCAGAACAAACTCAGTTTCAGGTTTGTTTAAAGCAGTCTTCACATTGTTTGTAAAGCTGCTAGATAATTTATTTTTTAACATCTATGCAAAAGAAAATTATGTAAGTGCACACATCCTTAGGTACTCATCAGTAATGACGGAAGAAGTAATGGTGTCCATTTACATTATCCAGAACATTTGTTATGAAATATAAGAAATAGTTCCTACAGCCATACAAACTTCCACAACGATGCTTGCGAACTTACACCATGATCTCTAGTCTATCCTCTCCATATGCTGAACTGGGAGCTCCCCCAGTTCAGTTCTCTCTGTCTCTGTATCTCTCTCTCTCTCTCTCTCTCTCTCTCTCTCTCTCTCTCTCTCTCTCTCCCCTCTGTCAAAATAAATAAATAAATAAAAATATATTAAAAAAAAAATGCAACTTCTAGTCTATCCTCTCGTTTCTATTGGTCCTGAGCCAGTTTCAGATCTAAACTAAACTTTATGTGACTTTTTTTTTCTGATTATAAACATGATGCTGCTATATGTTCATTGTAGGAAATTCAAAAAATACAGAAGAGTACAAAGAAGCCAATAAAATAGGGTCAGATTTCTTAGTGTTTGATCTGGGCTGAGATTCAAAGTTTATTTGAGTTTGAATAATACCTGTGTAATTTGTTGTTGTTGTTGTTGTTTTATTTTTTTGGTTAAGAACTACAAAAAAAAAAACAACAACAAACAAACAAAACCCACTTTGATTTTAGGGCAATTTTAAGGCATTTTACCATACCAAACAAAGAAGAAAAAATTTCCTGCTTCTAATAGTTACAGATGAGTGTACGGAATTGTTGACTGGGGAGAAAAGTAAGCTTATGACATTCCCAAATGTTTTGTTTTGTGTTGTATGGCAAACTGGTCTCTTGCCTTAATTTTTAAACTTGCAAAATGACCTGGAATCTTGAATTTCCAAAACTGTGGTTTAAAAAGACAACTAAAAATATGATTTCCTGCTCCTCCTTCTTTCCATTCTTTCCTGTTTATAAAAGATGAAACTATAATACTTAAAAAAAATTTTAAATTAAGTTTTTCATAATTACATTTGGATATTTGGTGTACATAATAAATTGTATCTTTTCAGAATGTGAGTTAAATAATGAGTTATGCCCATGTACTTTTCTTTCTCACTACACTGGTCATTAAATATTTTAAATCCATTTAGAAGTCATTTTCATGTACTAACTGCATATGAACATGTAATAGAAAAGATCATACTTTTTACTAGTCCATATTCTCAAGTTAACTAACTTGAACTGACACTGAGTGTTCAGAATGTCTCCAGTGTTGTGTAAAAACCAGATAGATTAAAACCTTAGTTTCTTCCTTCTGTTTCATTTGGCCTCAAAGTCAAATGGGAAAGGAGTAGACTTCATTCTAAACTGTCTGCTTTCCCATGTTATCTGTGATCCTAGATCGTGTGCAGCCACTAGTTTTTTCAAATTTACAATCCACAATTTCAGAGGCATTAACTGCTTGCATAATTACTTATTTATGTAGTATTTATTTACTTGCTTATCACTTCACTTCATCTGAGACCCTCATTGTGATTCATGAATAGTAATGTACGGTAATTAAGTTTCATCACAAGAAAAATATGTTGTACAGTCATTAGTAATTTTCCACCATTATTAGCATTGTAGCTGACCAAGAAAATGACTTTTAGATTTGTGGTTGTGGCTAATTCTAACTTAGAGTAAATTATTTTTTTATATCAGTGATTTGCTAACATATGAATTGAAAGACATCTAGATGACATTTTAGCATTGCCAAATGACACCAGGAGAACATAATGTAAGTTTAGTTTGTCTACTTAAATATTTTCAGCATTTGGAGAAGCCAGGTTGGCTTGTTAGGTTAAGCACTCACTTTGCAGCCCCGAGGACCAAGGATCAAGTCCTGGCCCTGGCCCGTGCAGACCCATATACATATTTTCAACATTTTGCCTCTAAGATATTAGGGGCATCTTTTTTTTTTTTCTTCAAAGATTTATTTTATTGTTTTTGACAGAGAGAGACAGAGAGAAGGGGGAGGGCCCAGAGCAGTCTCCATAGTTGTATATCGTCCATTTTCAACATGGTTTCTTTCCACACAGATGGGCGGGAGCCATGCAGGGCAGGAACTGGGCTTGAGGCCTCCCTCATGGGCAGCATGCCCCTGCTAGCTAGGGGTTGAACTGGGAGCCTCCCACCTCCTAAGCTTGCCCTGGCGATAATTGAGGTGGGGAGCACACCCTAGTTCAGCATATGGGTCCGCATGGGCCAGGGCCAGGACCAAGACTTCATCCTTGGACCCTAAGGCTACAAAGTGAGCACTCAACCTGCTGAGCCATCCCAGCTTCTCCATTAGGAGCATCTTTAACTAAACACATGAGATTTTATTCTTAGTCTCCTCTGAATAACTGATACCGCATTTCCTACAGTGACCTTCAGGAACTGACCAAACAAACAAAAAATGTAGTGATTATAATGATAGCACTTACCAGGATGAAAAGCAAAAAGCAAACAAATGTTACAATCATTTCTGTGACTTTTGTTCTTCGCCTTTTCCTCTGAACCCTCTGAACATTCTAGCCTTTTTCTTTTAAATCTTGGATCCCTGACCTATGTCATTTGTTGTCATCATCTTCACTGTAGTTGCTTTTTATTAATTCTCTTGGGATGCTGGAGTGTCATGTTCTGAATTATGATTTATAATCTCTTGTCTTGTGTTTATGACATTCTGCTTCTTTCCAACATGATTTATTGCTGATCTTGTTTTAACATTTGGACATAATGTCTTTATATTTCAAAGCTAACCTCTGGTCTTTATGTGTTGTATATTGTTAACCTTGAGAAATAGATCTGGGGTGTCATAGGTAAAAGAAGCTAAAAAAGGTCTCAGAAATTTAGTGGTAGCTGCAATAACTCAATGGCAGAGAAGTGAAAGCTGAAAGCTGAAAGCTGATGCTCACAGCTGCTTAGAATAGGACCTTGTTTGGACTATAAATCTGAGTGTCTCCCTGACCTACTAATACTCCGGTGGGACCTCTGAGTCTAGGAAAAGAATCATCTTTGACTTTATAGTGCATAACTATCTCTTTTGTTGTTGAAATAACTTTTCCTTAATAATGAAGAAAGAGGACAGGCCCTCTTATTTACTTTTAATTAGCCACTGTTTCTAGCAATATGCTGATTTAATAAATAAGTACCAGTGTACGAGTATACGTCATGTCAATACTATTAGTCATGTTCGTGTTAGCAAGTTTAAATGTTGATAACTGTCATTCTATTTGTTCAGGTTTGCAAACTTTTAAACAAAGATGCGCTCCCATGAGCACATACTTAGATAATTTTCTCTAATTTTTTCATTTGACTACATTTAAATTAATATTAAAAACAATTAAATTACAAAATTATAGTTTTCCAAATGGCTTTTGAGTTCAGATCTCTACTGTCATAGAAGTTGGTAGTTATTTGTTTTAGGTAGATCTTGGACACTGTAATTTTCATTAAGGGTAATTCCATTAATGCTTGGTGGTCCATCCCTAGGTTGAACAACCCATTTGTGTGTGTGTGTGTGAGAGAGAGAGAGAGAGAGAGAGAGAGAGAGAGATCATCTAGTAAAGGTAATAGATATCTCTATTGAAGCAATGTAAAACTGGTATTTTTTAAATTGAGCAGTCCTCAGTATAAGCAGAGAAAAGTGATCATTTGTCTTTCCTTGTTTGTTCTTTCCTGATTTTCACTCAAGTTAAAAGGAAACATGAATTTTGGACATAAACCATGTGACTTGCAAGTCAGTATTCTATTTCCAAAGCTTATATCTTATCTTGACCTGCCTGGAGATCCACTATACTCTACCAGATGAGGGCCACTGGAGAACATCATTTGGAAAGAGCACAGGTTTTAGATTTAGCTCCATCTCATATGCAAATATATTTCTTCCATGTAAGTTATCATGTGATCATGGACAAGTTAACCTCAGTTTCAACATGAGTAAAATGGAGAAAATAGTAACTAACTTGTAGAATGGTGATTAGAATTAAAGTAGATAAGAAATATACGTAAAGTACCTAAAACAATGCATCCTGCCTGACATATGAGCAGCCTTAGTATACTCTATACATGCTACATACCTATATTTTGTACATAGACTTTAGGTAATTAGCTAATCTCTCAAATTTTTTTACAAGTTTCATAAAATCTCTCTCATTATTCTCTCAAGTAGCTTATGGAAAACAGTAAGCTTTCTTTGAGTAGTAATGATCCCACCTTTCAAAAAGAAAATTGTATTTTGTCTGTACCATCAATAATTATTCCTTACTCATCTTACCTGTATAGCCAAAGACATAGACAATAATTGAAACAAATGAAATAAAGAAACTCTGTCCTTACTCAGTTCAGCCAGTTGATAATGAAATTTCAAAGACTGATAATATTGTAAGCAGAGTGAATTAGGAGATTGAATGCAAAAGATCCAGAAAGACAAGAAGAAGCTATATGAATAAAGTATCTGAAAAATGTAGAATGAAATTGGGGCAAAGTGTTCTGATATATTGGCAAAGAGGATGGGGCTGCTAGACCAACTCCTGGAATCACTTAATCTAGGAGGCAATTATGAAGAGAAAAATTCATTCAGTAGAGTACCTAAGAAGATAAGCTCAAAAGAGGTACAGAAAAAGAGTGTGATTGATCTCATCAAAAGCAGTGGGCAGTAGGAATCAGAATAATAATGAGCAGCTCTAAAGAGAAGACCTCATTTATTATCATCATTTTATTATATGGATGTGGAACTGAAGCTCAGATGCAGATAAGTGGCTTTCCTGGAGTCATATCACTAGTAAAGGATGGGGTAGGACTTGAACACAGATCTTCCAAAAAAAAAAAAAAGCAAAAACAGAGGTGGTGTTTCACTGAGGACAAATGACTGATTAGCTCTGTTTATGATAGAAGGCAAACTGTTTTTTTACCTTGAATATGTTTACCTGAAATTTTAAGAAAATGTTTGGTAGCCTAAATTTTAAACATTGTCTTTCAGGTTATCCTCGATCTTAAATATTTCTTATGCCAATATACGGAGTTTCTGTAAAATAAGCCCATATTAATACTAACTAGGACTTGATCCCAAATGCACACTGGGTTTCCTACCCTGGGAACCTCCGTTAGGCTGCCTTCACCTTTGGGTGAATAAAACTTAATATAAAGGCAGATCAAAAACAATAGGTTTGACTATCGCACTCAAAATCACACAGACATTTGGTGGTCATCCAGTAGGAAATTAAAATTATTAATAACTAAAGCATAATAATCCATATGGTAAAATAGGTGCAACTTAAGTGTACAGCTTGATAATTTTTATGTATGTATACACCATGTAACCACTACCATAAAGCTAGAGAACATTTCTGGCACTTGCATACTATTATAGAGTATTTATAAAAGTGAGCATTCCACTCTAAACTGTCAATAAATAAGAGGGTGGCCTTTGTCAACAGATGTAATTGGGCAGGCACAAACATGCAATCATTTTAAAACTTTAGGGAGTCCTTAGCTATTCAAAGGGATGCATTAAGCTGATTATGGGAGATTGGGTCACCCGATATTTCTGTTTGGGGCTGTTGCTCTGGGATATTTCGTCTTTCTGTGTCCTCATAACAGGTGTTCCTCAGAAGAGCCACTTGCTCCTTCCACGTGGTTTGAGTCGAGCTACCCCATCCCCAGAGCTCCAGAGTTGGGTGATAGGAACTAGGCCTAAGCTAATAGCATACTGCATTTCCCTGCGCACAATGATAGGACAAGGGATAGGCCTATGACTCACTCACAGCCAATCAAATCAGACTGTTGAGACTTCTGGGGCAGAGGCAGGCCCATTCTTTCAGCTGGTGATAAATGGAAGAATAAACAAAAGATATCTGAGAGGGAGCCAGGATCAGGGAGAAGGAGCCAACAGACTGAGAGAAAGAAAGCTGATCTGCTAACATGGAAGAGGGCCCATAGCCATCCATGCCCAAAATAAGACCCAGCCGTTGAGTTGTATTTTATACGACTTAATCACATCTCTTGCACAACCAGTGTGAATTGGGTTTTTATCACTTGCAGTCAAAGTGACTTAATAAGTTTTTTAAAAGGTTAAATTATTATCTATAAGATAATAAAGGGACTTTTTAAAATTCTCTTAAAGGAGAGTGGGCACATGAGGGAGGGGAAAAATGAAGAGAAAGAGACTTGTGTGCAAGCTGTTGAAAAAAAAGATAAGACTTTTTTTTAAGACAAGAATGATGAATATTGCATTCATGTTTTTGTAGTCTATATAAAATAATTGTGACTTTCCCAGAACTCTAGTAAAGTTAGCTACCTATAAGAATGCCTTGTGTGAGTGGTGTGTGGGGGTTGGAGGAAAGGCCGGCAGGTGGGGTTCTACATTATACTGACGTGGTACAGAATAAGGAAGATGAGAAGTGATGAAAGATTAGCCCTAAACTCAACAAATTTAGCAGAACAGGAACTTGGAGTCAGAGCTGATCTGGAATTTCATAGAATTATTCAGGAATACCTTGTGCTTTCCACAGTCATAGAATGAAAGATTGAGCCTATCTCCTCTAGATCTTCAAGGACAGGGTGACCTCCAGTAATTACAGCTTATTATTTCTGTCTATTTATATGACAACATTACTTGCTAGTAAAAGATTTGTCAACCAATTCTAACTTTGGATCTTCTAAACAGGAATCAAAAAGGCCAATAAGTAAAAATCTTTATCAGGAATAAAAACCAGATAATATCAAGACATCTTCCAAATGTGTCTTGAAATAAGAAACGTGAAAATCAGCATGTTATTCCACATTACTGCCTTGCAAGAAGTCAGCCATCCCATCCCTTCACAGAGAGCAAAATGTGTATACTTTCCAGTGTTTTTGTTTGTTTGTTTGTTTGTTTTTGTTTTTGTTTATTTTTTCCTCAGTGTTTAACTAGCTGCCTATGCATAATTCTTGGCCCAAAAGAATTTAACTCACTTGCAGTCCTCTGAAGTTACTAGTTAGCCCCAAATAAGGTATTTACCATTTATTGTGAGTAATAATACTCACCACCCCATTACATCTTGGAGCTGTTTCTGCTCCATTAACATTTATTAAATTTTAACTCAACTAGATGTTCAATGCCATCTAAACCCAGGCCTGAGGTGACCCCACAGGGAGTGCTGAAGCTGAGATGGCCTTCCATAGTTGTTCTGAGAGGGAGGAGGGAACGTCCTTGGATGCTGGCTGCCCTGGGAAGAAATATGACATTGAGTGGAACAGCTGTGAGGACTATTCGCTGATATTTTCCCCCAGAAACAGGTGAAGAGGTAAATCCTGTAGTCCTGAAAGGGAGATCTGTGGCATGGCACACAGAAGCCACGCCACCAGCTATTATTTAAGGTTTGGAAATTTAATTAATCTAGTGATAGTCTAGACCAGGGGTCTCCAAACTACAGCCCACGGATGCGGCCCATGAGGCCCTCTCATCTGGCCTGTGGAGACCTTTTTATCTGAATAAAATAATATTAAATAAATAATTAAAAACAACATCTATGTTCTGATTCTTTTTTATTTGGACCTTGAGTGTGTAGTTGGCCCCCAAACTGCTGTTTGATAGTTAATGCTGCCCATGGGCTGAAAAGTTTGGAGATGACTGGTCTAGACAGATTAAGCCCCCAGGTCTTTCAGGGGGCCTGAGTGACTCCTGAACAATTCCTCCTCAAACAGGACACTTCTCCATCCTGAGCAACTTATTAACCCATCTGATAAAAAATGTTTTCCCAGAGGGAAAACATATTAGCCAGAAGATAACCTACCATCATCTTGCTTGGGATAAGAACGAGATGATTGACATTAGAGTGAACTGGTTCTGAGTTGGTTCTGAAGCCAGACAGAAGGCTTTTCATTTCATTGGCGTGGTCTAAGTGCTCTGCATGTTATTAACTCACTTAGAACTTGGAGTGTGTGGGGAACACCAAATGGTCGACAGTGTTTATCATGGGAAGTCTGCTGAGATGCTTCTCAATTCCTACTATTTGCAACTTAAACATCTGCTGTCAATGAAGAGAGCGAGTAACCAAGCTTGAGATGCCTTGAGTTCAGAACTCACAGCATATTTTCAAGTGCATTATGAATGTTCAGTTAGCTATCTGCAGACATGCAAGAAGCACAGGGATAACTGCTGCATCTACTGATTTCACAGACGTTGCTGGAATGTGCCCCATTTCAGGATAATGGCAACGGGCTTTCTGCATTATTGCTCAATTAATTAATTAACATATGCATCCCAACCACATTATAAAGGCCGGCACCTCATAAATGATGTAGCAGAAGCAAGTGAAAATAATACAGGGGAGACAGTTGTGACTAAGCCCTGTGCTAATTTGATTAATAACCACCTAAAACATCAGATTCTCTTAAATGGAAATTTTCTTAGAGAAATATGTCTTGTCATATTTTTATCTAAGAACCAGGATAGAGTATGTAGGAAGTTTGTGGACAGTTCTATTCAAAGTTAATCATAGCCACTCAGTTCATTACGGTATATACTCTATTTGTCTGTCACATGAGTAAAAGGAGTTTCAACTACATGACATAAAAGCACTGGATGTGCCAGAGAATTATGTGTTGTGTTATTTGTTAAACTATAAAAATGAGACCAGTACTTGATACTAAAAACCTCTAATCAGCATTGGATTATTCAGACTCAAGACTGTGTTTATAATAATAGCAGATAGTAGGAAGGAGGTATCTTCCATTGCAAGTTAAATAGAAACATTGTGATAGAAAGCCCATTAAAATTCCTCCAGATAGAGTTAAATTAATAATAACTTGATGAGTTATTAAAAAAAAAAGAAAATATACTTCTTGAAATTATTCATGTACTAGAACTCTATCCCCTAGGAACACAGGGAATATTAACACAAAGTCACTCAGCCTCATTTATTATATTCTTCATGTTAATAGACAAATGGCATCTAAGGAAAAACAAGCTACTAGAGCTTCTACACTAATAATTGTAATATACTGAGGCAGAGTGAAAACACTCCCTTTTTCCTGAAATACTTTTTAAAAACATGAATAGAGTGCTCAGGAATTTTTGCATTTTATTATACTAAAGAGTACTAAAGTGTTGGTTTTACAGTAGTACCTAAAAACATTGAGGACATTTTACTTTGTTTTATCTTGCTCATACCAGCATGAGCCACTTTTCTTTTGGAGTGGGGAGGGGCAAGCTCTTGCATATTTATTATTTTAGCAGATAATTTTTTTAATAGATTTTATTTTTTAGAGCAGTTTTAGGTTCACAGGAAGATTGAGAGGAAGGTACAGAGATTTCCCAGATTCCATTGCCCCTACACATGCATAGCCTGCACGCCCCCCCCCACCCCCACCTCCATTATCAACATCACCCACCAGAGTGGTACATTTGATGAACCTACATTGACATATCATTTTAATCCAAACTCCATGGTTTATATTTGGGTTCAATCTTGGTGTTGTACATTCTATAGGTTTGGACAAATGTATAATGACATATATTCATCATTATAAGATTGTGTAGAGTATTTTCACTGCTCTAGAAATCCTCTGTGTTCTGCCTATTTGATAATTATTTTTAGCATAATTAAAATAACAGACAAGCTCTGAAGATGGCTCTTAAAAATCATCAGCCTGAACAAATTCTATCTGGTTTGTAAGATTTGGATGACTTCTGCTTGTATTTACCATTGTTGTATTCTGTCATCTGAGCTATCTGCATCTCTAATTGTAGTTTACCATATACAGGCCAATAATATATACATGTGAAATAAACACATTCTGAGTTCACCTGAGAAGTGGGGTGAAGCTGATTTCTATGATGACTATAAAGGGTGACAAGAGACACCTTTTCTTTAATGCTTTTTAAATATACAAGCAAGAATCCCCTTTTTTTGTGCTGCTTTGATTTATGACTTACTTTTTAGAAACATCTTTACTTCCTCTTTAGTTCATTTTATCTGATTAAATGAAACAGAAAGTAAGTTAAGAAAAGCCCAAAATCGTTTAATAAATTTAGGTCATTGAAAAGGCCTAAGGATTTAATTCTCATTAGAAGACTGAAAATATTCATTTATGTGTTCATTTGTTCAGTCAGTTGACAAGTATAATAAAAAACCCATGTACTCCAAGTCCTGCAAGAACCCAGAGGATGTTTCAATGAAGAGGACAGTCTTTGACTGTGAGAAGAGTAGAGAAATCCCTACGGTACATCTTTTCCTCCCCTGTCCCATTTCATTTATCTCCCCTGCTTTCCTAAAACACACTTACTCAGGAATAAACCTACATATCGCATTGTAATAAGATCAGTTTATGGCATTGAACAGCAATTATTTAGGAATATTTTTAAAATATTTTTGAGAAATCCAATATTCCTTTACTAGCATGTGTTTCTGGATTTTACGTTACCACACTGTCCATTGTAGTGAAGTTATAAATGAAGAATCAGCTTTCTTTGCATCATCAGGGAAATATAAGATGTGGCAGTCTTGTTCATCACTAAGCACTAGTCATTAATATGTGGCCAAAATATGTCACTGCTGATAGCGTGGGAGAGAGCAGGCAAGGTCACATACAGTATGAATTGGGGTGTGAAAAAGACTTGAGTTTGTATCTAGGCTCTATCACTTAGAAGCTGTGTGATACTGGACAAACTACTTACCGTGAATCTTGGTTTCTACTCTGTAAAACAAGTGATACTACCTGCTCCAAACACACATGGTAAGAGTTCCCCCAGGTCTTGCCAGCCTTGGGGCACGAAACAGACCTTCTTAGGCACAGTGCACTAGTTTGCTTGGGCGGCCATAACAAAACATCACATACTGAGTAGCCTAAACAATAGAAATTTATTTTTCTCAGCATTTTGGGGGCCAGAAGTCCAAGATCAAGGTGCTGGCAGGGTTGGTTTCCTCAGAGGCTTCTCTCCTTGGTTTGCAGATGACTGTCCTCTTGCTTCTTCATGTGGCTGATCCTCTATGCATGTGTACCCCTCCTGTGTCTTCCTCTTCTTGTAAGGCCACAAGTCATGTTGGATTAGGGCCCACCCTAACAACCTCATTTTAACTTATTCACCTTTTTAAAGGTCTTATCTCCAAAATCTGAGGTATATTGAGAGTTGGACTTCAACATATGAATTTGGGGGATGCAATGCAGCCCAACAGGTAACAACCATCATTCACTGTCTTGTATACATTTATATAATGCACTACCGCAGCTCAATATGAATCCCAGAAGGTATCCTATAGGTGCTCAGGGCTTTCAAATTCTACTCTTGCTCTGCCCAGGAAGCCACTTTGGGGTCCCTCTCCCCCACTCTTCCTGCCTGAGCCCTCAGTGAGCATACAAACAACTGTGACCAGGGCATCTTGCCTAGTGCTGAGGATACCCATGTGGTGTGACCCCTTTTGCAGCCTGCACTGCCACACAGCCAGGCCCATGCAGTGGGGACACCACTACTCTCCCCGCTCTGTGTCACAGCCTGTCACTGGGCCTCCACCCAGGCTGCTTATACCTCTGTGTCTCAGTCCCCTCATGTAATAGCCGCTTCTTTGTCTGTCTGCAGCCTCTTGCCCTGGGTGGGTTTGGTCAGTATAGAACCAGATGCTGAGCTCTGTTCCCTACCCTCGTCACTCCACATCAGGCACCTGGGCAAACCACCCCTCCCACAGCAGGTTCAGCCCAAAACCTCATTGGCATTAACTTCTGGCTGCTGCTAGGTCATTCACTTGCTCAGGCAAATCTGAATCTCAATTCCGGTTTAGAGCAGGATTCTTTTATATACAAATCCTTGTACTTTTCCAACACATTTCTCCAACAGATGACCTAGAAGAGACAATGCCATTAGATCCTGGTACTACTGTCTTTGCCACTTGTGGGTGAGAGGGAGGCTCTGCAGTCAGATTGCCTGGCTTAAATCTGGTTCTATGAACTTGGGCTGGATAGTTATCTCCTGTAGGCCTCAGATTACCTATCTATAACATAGGTATGTGTAATAGTTCTCACTTCATAGGATTATAGTAAGAATTGACAATACATGTAAATAATTTACAATACACGTAAGTAGTAATGCCTACGAGATTACTATTATTGTCATTATTGTCTAGCATTCTTTGTATGCTAACTCTTCTAGTTATTTCTTTCAGGTATCATCTCATTGAGTTCTCTAACAGTCCCATGAGGGCGGTGCCATTCTGATCTTTATTTTACAGATAAGGAAACAGTTGTCAGTAGCCCAAGATGGCATGGCTAACAAGCTCCACCGTCAGGATCCAGTCCAGTTCAGTCTGACTGCACAGACTGTGCTCCAAGCACTCTGCTCAGTAAGTGACTTTTATTATTACTGTGGTAACAATCCCTTAGTCAACAAATCTTTTTTTTTTTCTTTTCTTAATGTCTTTTAATTGTTATATTTATTGGGGTGACATTGATTGATATCAATTACATTGTTTCCAGGTGTGCAATTCTACATTACATTGTCTATAGATCACATTATGTGCTCACCACCCAGAACCAGCTCTCTTTCCATCCCCATGTATTTGATCCCCCCTCCCTACTTGCCCCCCCAAGCTCTCCCACCCCCCAACCCTCTTACCCTCAGGTAACCATGATTTTGTATAGATGTAAATGCACTTCAGTGGGTGGAGTGAGAAATACAAGGCTTTATAAGAAGTAGTGTTTTGTTTCAAGGATCTATGATCTCATTGGAAAAACTGGACTATGTATATAAAAACAGAACTGAAATGACAAGGCGCTGTGTGCAAATAAAGAGTGGGAATCAAATACACTATGAGTTCTGAAGAGGGAGAGAGTGAGCCCATGGCACCAGCATGGTCAAGGAAGGCTTCATGACAAAGGTGGGCATGACTCCTGAACATAGAAGCTTTGTACCTGTTTGATGATTGAATAAAAATGAGACAGGCCTTGAAGGAAAAGCAGAACCAGGAGAAATGGGGAGGAGGAAGAAGGAAACACATTACAGAAGATTGAGGAGACTAGACAAAGTGCTAAATTGAAGAAAATACCAATGTTGTTTAGACTAGTAATGAATAATAAATACATATATTTTCAGATACATTTAAAGCAAAACTACTTTTGCAAAACTCCCTATCCTTTTAACTTCAGGGCACATTTAGAAAACGGTAAGATTTTATACTGGGGTAAATGAAAGAAACTTCTAAAAAAATCAGAAGCCTCTAGCCTCTGAGCTCCAGCCAATCAAGCCTCATCAGCCTCCCAAGGGCTGATGGGAATGACTATCTTGGTTCTAAGCCAATTGTGTAAACAGTTAAAAAATACTTGAAGAGAATAGACATGTGCTGAGGTTTCTCAGTGTGTTTTTATATAATTATAACCTGAAGGTGTCTGAAACCATAGGCTACACATTACCGAAGCAAACAGAGAAACTGTACGATTAGTTTTACATTAACTCAATAATGAAACTAGTCCAAAGGTTTAAAAGTGAGAAAGGAGGAATAATAGCCAGTCATCATGGATGAAAACGAATTACACTAAGTGGTTTATGAGTTTAAACACTCAACCAGCAAAAGTCAAACAATAATGACCATAAAAAGCATAGTTTCATTAGGTGATTTCTGGCCACACAGAATGCTGGGAACTGGGTTTCATTTATGAAGCATTTTATTATCACAGTTCACCCAAACCAGCAGGATAGCACATGAATGGCTACACATTTTGGGTGGCAGCACATCAGATCCTGCCTCCAAGCCTATTTGAAAGAGAACATTCTATGCACTTTGCAGGACTAATAAATTGGAGTGGATGGACACCAGGACGCAGAAATATCACATTTAGACACAGGCAAGAGGGACCCTGTCTCCTAGGACACATAATTTAGAGGGCTCTGCTCTGGCTTTCCACAAGCAATACCCTTTCTTATGGGGCAAGGAATTCATGAAACCAAAGGGATATGCCCACCTCGAATCCAGTTGTCCCCTCTTCACCTTGATCAAATATCTTCAGGATACTTTTTTTCTTTAAATGTTAAGTTTATTGGCGTGACATTGATTGGCAAAAATTACATAGGTTGCAGGTGTACAATTCTATGTTACATTGTCTATGCATTGCATTGTGTGCTCACCACCCAGAGTCAGTTCTTCTTCCATCACCATGTATATGATGCCCCCTCCCTACTCCCCCCATCATCACTACTCTCCCACCCCCTCCCTCTTTACCCTCAGGAAACCACTAAACTATTGACTGTGCCCATGAGTTTTTGTTTCTTTGTTACTTTCAGTTTTATATTCCACGAATAAGTGAGGCCATATGTGTCTTGATTTGTTCAGTCTGACTTATTTAACTTAATATGATGGTTTCACAGTCCATCCATGTTGTCACAGATGGCTATATTTCATCTTTTCTTATCGCTGAGTAGTATTTCTTTGTATAAATGTACCATAAATTCTTTATTCAATCACCTATCAAAGGACAATTTTGGTTGTTTGGCCACCATACACGGTGCTGCGATGAACATTGGGGTACATGTATCTTTGTGAATTAAGGTTTTGAAGTTTTGTGGGGGAGGGGGGGCAGGGGAGGGGGTGGGAATACCCAGAAGAGGGATTGCTGAGTTCTATAGCAATTCCATTCCTTGTTTTTCAAGGAATCTCCACATGGCCTTCCACAGTGGTTGTACCAGTTTACATTCCCACCAGCAGTGTATGAGGGTTCCTTTATCTCCACAGCCTCTCCAGCACTTGTTACCCCTTGTCTTGTTAATTATAACCATTCTAACAGGTGTGAAATGGTATCTCATTGTGGTTTTTATTTGCATTTCCCTAATAGCTAGTGAAGTTGAGTGTTTTTTCATATATGTGTTGGTTCTTTGTATGTCTTTGGGGGAATAGTGTCTATTCAGGTCTTCTGCCCATTTTTAATAGGATCATTTGTTGTTGTTGTTGAGTTGTATGACTTCTTTATATATTTTAGATATTAGCCCCTTATCAGAGGCATTGTTTGCAAATATTTTCTCCCATTGAGTTGGTTTTCTTTTACTTTGCTGATGGCTTCCTTTGCTGTGCAGAAGCTTTTTAGTTTGATAAAGTCTCATTCGTTTATTTTTGCTTTTACTTCCATTGTTCAGGCCACTTTTGAGGGATTCTTCAGGCCTTATCCTGAAGTCTATCCTGTACTACTGGTGTGGAAATCCCACGCCAAAGGGTAACTGAGCACCGGCTGCCTGTGCAGTGTGGACAGAGGGGTGTTTGGGGTGTCCATTTTACTTGCATAAAAACCCTCATGGCTGAGAACAGAGCCAAGATATAAGATTTGAACAAGTGTCGAGGCCCGACTCTCTCTGCGCCATCGTGTTACAACATGAAATTTTTGTAAGTCTGACAGAATTTAATCTAGCCTTTTAGGTCATTACAATGGCACATTTGTCAAGTGACACTATTTATTGTGTTGCCCACTTGATTTATAATTTTAAATATTTAGATATAAGGTATTTGGATCTAATTTGTATTCTTACCCTGTGGGGGGTCCAGAATACACAATAGAGTCTGACAGAAAACAATAAAAAAGAAAGAATCTAGAAATTTTGACTCCCATCTCCTCTTGACTCAGAGTTGGGAAGTCCACGGTATAAATGAGGGATTAAAGGTACTTTGTCTACCACCAGTACCATGGCCTTCTGTTCTATACTCTTTCTGTTCTTTTACTTTTTCCCTCACATTCTCATTCCTCCCTTGCACAGACTGGAAGACCAGCTAATGTCTACCTTGGGCATTGATGAGATGGCCACCCATATGTGCACAAAGACAAAACACAGTCACTCAAAATTACAAACATGTGAACTGCTTACCCAAAGGCACATCCACCACGGTCAGGGAATCCCTAACTGTGTCTCACATTCTAACCCAACTCAGGCATCGTCTTAGTCCTCTTTTCTTCCAGTTGGCCATTCTTAGCCTTTTGGAGCAGAATTTGCTCAACTTTCTATTTTAATGGCTGCTCAGTGCTTTTTGCTTTCAGAGCACTTTTGCTACCTTAGTTAGTATTGCTATTTTCTACCCTAAATAGGCATTAAGCCAGAATCGCTGTTAAAACCTAAACATAGCTTTTTTTTTTTTTTCTTTTGTAGAATATCTGGAAGCAGTTCTCATTCCTAATGCTCTCACATGGATGTGTAGCTTTGGTTAGAAATGAAGATAAGTCAGAAAGTAGACTTTGGATGTAGTTTGTACTAGTGATGTTAATTATTGATTTCATTAACCTTTAGACTCTAGGATTCAGCAGGAATTTATACAAACTTAAAGAAAAAACTTCTAGGTTTGCCTATATCTGCTTAATAACTATAATAAATTTCTTGGCTAGATGACTTTGGCTGTGCTTAAAAGGAGATAAATGCCAAAAGTCAGGTGATATTTTCATTTTCTAATAAGAAGGGAAAGGAATGGCTTTGAGGAAAGGTCTTAAGATCTGAACACAGAAAATGTGACTTTGAACCCTGCATTGCCTCCCAGCTGTGCAACTCTGAGTAGGTTACTTATTGTCTCTGAACCTTGATTTCTTCAATTGCAAACTGGAAATAGCATATATGGATGGAATTGCTGGTTGTCTCAAAGGAAATTACGTATATTAAAATATTTTCTCAGGGAAAGCCGGGACGGCTCAGCGGGTTGAGCGCTCACTTTGAGGCCACGAGGACCGTGGATCGAATCCCGGCTCCGACCCAGGCAGGACCCACATGCTGAACTGGGGGAGTTCCCACAGTTCGGTTCTCTGGCTGTCTCTGTCTCTGTCTCTCTCTCTATCTGTCAAAAGTAAAATAAAAATAAATATGCACTGAAGATAAAATAATTACTCTCTATAAATATAAAAAGATATAAAAATATATATTTTCTCAACTAGAAACCACTGTAAAAATGTTAGGTATTAAATGCCTATTAGAAAGCCATCTACTCTCAAATCTCTGTAAGAAGAGGATAAGGAAGAACTTGCAAGAAAAGAGAGAAAAATTAAGAATGAAATGGTGAAAATGCAGATTAAACCAACAGCCCCTTTAGGTATTTAATATCTACCTGTTAGACTTCGTCTGCAGTGGGTGTTGAATAAGTAGCATTGACCATAGGCAAAACTAAATTCTTAATGAAACTTCCTCCAAAAGTAAGAAAACAAATCAATATCTTAATTCAACCCATAAATTTGCTCATAATTTCTATATAAATGTGTTAGCAGAGAAAATGCAAACTTCACTAAAATAACTCTGTAACTTAATAAAGGAGCAAACAAACAAAACCCGGTCACTGTTGCTTCCCACACCACTCCCCACAATAAATGGAAGCTCTAACAGAGCAGAGGTTTTGTCTATCTTGTTCACTGAAGTATCCCCTGTGTCTAAACCAGTGCCTGGCACAGAGTAAGTGCTCAGTAGATATACATTGAATAAAATGAATATATATATATTATATATATATATATATATATATATATAGAATATATATATATAATCACTGCTATAATTTGAGGGCTAGTTTACACAGGTAATTTATCTTTAATCGAATCACTAACGAGGTCCATGCTTGCCATTCCAATGAGAAAAACTGTTTTTTTCATACATATGAGACCCTGTGCCTCAATGGTTACAATTTTGACATACATGTTTTGAGTGAAGCTGGCTTCCCTCCAAGGAAGGTAAGGCTATGCAACTCACACAGACATTGGGCCTCTGAGTACATGGTCTCTTACCAACAGAATGCGAGCTGCAAGATCAGTGTTTCTTGTTTTAACTATCTAGTTGTTACCAATCAATGTCACCCCATTAAATTTAACAATTAAAAAAAAAATGAACAAGATATTTTAGTGAAATAAAAAAAAAAATTAGCCTACATGCATACAGCTTATTTATTTTAAAAGACTCTTTATGTTAGTTACCTCTTGATTAGCTCCACCACACAGTGAAGTAGGCAAATGATATAACCTCCATTTTGTGCAAACTAAGACCTAGAGAAAGGAAGTGATTACAAACCAGGAATGGGGAGGAGATTATAAAAAAAAAGAAGTTGGGTCCCTTAAGTACTTGTATAATGGCATACATACCCCACCATGATCTGTGTATGTAATCATAATAGATTGTTTACTTGTTGTTTATGGAAATATGTTTAAATGTAAAAAAATAAAAACATTGAGCAATTATTTGGACTAACTCAAAGCACTGTCATTTGAACATAAATATTCCAAAAATGCTTTCAAAGGGTTTTTGTTTTAATCTTAGCTTTCTAGTAAGTTGCCTCATCTTCACTTTGTGCCTGAACATAACTTTGTAGCTGGTTTCTGGCTTCTTAAAGCTAAGCACTCATTATTACCACCTACTTCCATTCTGTTTGGAAAAGTGTTTTCTGGCTTCTTGTTTATGATTTAAGGATTAAAATTATTTTAAATATTTTCTATTCCCTATACCCTAAGCAAATTATGGTAGTGATCAATGCACAAAATTTCAAGTCTATAAACCAAAAGTTAAAAGGATGTGGAATCTTATTTGTGAAGAAATTTTATTTAAAAAGTGTGCCCTCTGCCGGAGTAGTGGTGATATGACATCTGGAGAGAAATAAAATTAGAAAGAACCGTGTAGTTACACTGAAGACCCAATCATTTAAAGACCTCTAGAAGCATAGGTTTTGCTGCCTATTCAGTTTAACTTCAATCTCACAGTCAGTCCAGAAATTTCAGAGTTCAAGAATAAGATAAGAACACACTATTGAGTTCTCTGTACATATAAAATTCCATCTTAAATCGAGATTTTATTTCACAAATTATATATGAGATATTTTAGAAGCTAATAAAACATTAATTACCTCTTGAAAAAAAATGTTTTTATTATTTTGTTGTTGTTAAATTTATTGGGGTGACATTAATTGATATCAATTACATTGTTTTCAATTCTACATTACATTGTCTATACATCGCATTATGTGCTCACCACCCAGAATCAGCTCACTTTCCATCACTGTATGTTTGATTCCCCCTCCCTTCGCCCCCACCACCTATCTCTCTCCCTCACCTTCCCCCTTACCCTCAGGTAACCACTAAACCATTGACTATGTCCATGAGTCTTTGTTTCTTCGTTTCTTTCAGTTTTATATATTTCACCAATAAGTGAGGTCATATGTTTCTTGATTCTTTCATTCTGACTTGTTTCACTTAATAAGATGTTTTCAAGGTCCATCCATGTTGTCACAAATTTCTGTATTTCATCTTTTCTTATTGCTGAGTAGTATTCCACTGTATAAATGTACCACAACTTCTTTATCCACTCATCTATCAGAGGACACTTTAGTTGATTCCACGACTTGGCCACCATGAACAGTGCTGCGATGAGCATTGGGGTACATGTACCTTTGTGGATTAAGGTTTTCAAGTATTTTGGGTAGATACCCAGGAGAGGGATTGCTGGGTCATATGGCAATTCCATTCCTAGTTTTTTGAGAAATCTCCACACTGTCTTCCATAGTGGTTGTACCAATTTACATTCCCACCAGCAGTGTATGAGGGTTCCTTATTGTCCACAGCCTCTCCAGCACTTGTTATCCCTTGTCTTGTTGATGATAGCCATTCTAACAGGTGTGAGGTGGTATCTCATTATAGTTTTAATTTGCATTTCCCTAATTGCTAGTGATGTTGATCATTTTTTCATGTATCTGTTGGCTGTTTGTGTGTCTTCAGAAGAGAAGTGCCTGTTTAGGTCTTTTGCCCACTTTTTAATTGGATTATTTGTTTTTTCATTGTTGAGTTGTATTAGTTCTTTTATATATTTTAGATATTAGCCCCTTAACAGAGGCATTGTTTGCAAATATTTTCTTCCATTCAGTTGGTTTTCTGTTTACTTTGTTGACAGTGTCCTTTGCTTTGTAGAAGCTTTTTAGTTTGATATAGTCCCATTCATTTAATTTTGCTTTTACTTCCCTTGCCTTTGGGGGTCAAGTTCATAAAGTGCTCTTTGAGCCCAAGGTCTATAAGTTTAGTGCCAATGCTTTCTTCTATGCACTTTATATTTTGGGATCTTATGTTGAGGTCCTTAATCCACTTTGAGTTAATTTTGGTATATGGTTACAGTTCACAGTCCAGATTCATTCTTTTGCATGTGGTTTTTCAATTTTTCCAGCACCATTTACTAAAGAGGCTTTTTTTCCATTGTACATTTTTTTCTCCTTTGTCAAAGATTATCTGTCCATATTTCTGGGTTTTTGATTCTGTTCCATTGGTCTGTATGTCTATTTCTCTGCCAATGCCAAGCTGTTTTGATTATTGATGTTTTATAGTATAGACTGAAGTCAGGGAGTGTGATGCCTCCAGCCTTATTTTTTTTTCGCCAAGAGGATTGCTTTGGCAATTCGGGGCCTTTTGTGGTTCCATATAAACCTAATTTTTTTTTTTTTTATCTATTTCTTGAAAGAATGTCTGTGGGATTTTGATGGGAATTGCATTAAATCTGTATATTGTTTTGGGTGATATGGCCATTTTAATTATGTTGATTCTTCCAATCCATGAACATGGAATATCCTTCCATTTCTTTGTATCTTCTTCAATTTCTGTTAATAGTGTCTTATAGTTTTCCATATGTAAGTCCTTCACGTTCTTTGTTATGTTTATTCCTAAGTATTTTATTTTTGTTTTGATCGCAAATGGTGTCATTTTTCTCATTTCTTTTTCTGAAGTTTCATTGTTTGTATATAAAAATGTTGTGCATTTTTGTACATTGATTTTGTATCCTGCAATTTTACTGTATTCATTTATTACCGTATTTCTAACAGTTTTCTGGTGGAGTCTTTGGGGTTTTCTATATAAAGGATCATATCGCCTGCAAAAAGTGACAGTTTAACTTCTTCATTTCCAAGTTGGATGCCTTTTATTTGTTTTTCCTGCTAATGGCTCTAGCTAGGACTTCCAGCACTATGTTGAATAGCAGTGGTGACAGGGGACATCCCTGTCTCATTTCTGATTTTAGAAGAACAAGTTTCAGTTTTTCCCCGTTCAGTATGACATTCACTGAGAGTTTGTCATATATGGCTTTTAATATGTTGAGGTATTTTTCTTCTATACCCATTTTATTAAGAGTTTTGATCATATGGATGTTGTATCTTGTTGAATGCTTTTTCTGTATCAATTGATATAATCATATGGTTTCTATCTTCTATTTTTTTTATGTGATGTATCACATTGATTGATTTGCAAACGTTGAATCATTCTTGTGCCCCTGGGATGAATCCCACTTGATTGTGATGTATAATCTTTTTAATGCACTCTTTTATTCTATTTGCTAGTATTTTGTTTAGGATTTTTGCATCAGTGTTCATCAGAGATATTGGTCTATAGTTTTCTTTTTTTTTGTGGTGTCCTTGCAAGGCTTTGGTATTAGGGTAATGTTGGCCTCATAGAATTAGTTGGGAAGTGTTGCCTCTTCTTCAATTTTTTGGAAAAGTTTGAGGAGAAAAGGTGTTAGTTCCCCTTTGAATGCCTGGAAAAACTCGATAGTGAGACCATCTGGTCCTGGACTCTTGGTTTTGGGAAAGTTTTGGATGATAGTTTCAATTTCCTTACTGTTGATTGGTTTGTTTAGGTTATCCAGTTCTTCTTGATTCAGTCTAGATAAACTATATGTTTCTAAAAATTTCTCCATTTCTTCTAGGTTGCAAAATTTGGTGGCATATAGTCAGTCCTTCATAGTATTTTTGTATGATCCTCTGTATTTCTGTGGTATCAGTTGTAATTTTCCCTTTCATTTCTAATTCAGATTATTTGTGTTTTCTCTTTTTTTCTTGGTGAGTCTAGCCAGGGATTTGTCAATTTTATTAATTTTTTCAAAGAACCAGCTCTTTGTTGTATTAATTTTTTTTATTGATTTTTTATTCTCTATTTCATTTAGTTCTGTTTTAAGTTTTATTATTTCCTTCCTTCTGCTGGCTTTGGGTGTTTTTTGTTCTTTTTCTAGTTCTTGAAGATGTGATATTAGGTTGTTTACTTATAATTTTCTTGTTTCTTAAGAAAGGCCTGTAGTGATATAAATTTCCCTCTTATTACTGCTTTTGCTGCATCCCAGTAATTTTGGTATGTTGTGTTTTCATTGTCATTTGTTTCTATGTATTTTTTAATCTCTTCTTTTATTTCTTCTTTAATCCATCATTTTTAAATAACATGTTGTTTAATCTCCATGTATATGTGGGTTTTCCTGCTTTCTTCTTGTAGTTGACCTCCAATTTCAAAGCTTTGTGATCGGAGAATACACTTGGTACGATTTCGATCTTCTTAAATTTGCTGAGGCTAGCTTTGGGTCCCAGCATGTGGTCTAACCTTGAATATGTTCCATGTGCACCGGAAATGAATGTATAGTCCTGTGTGTTAGGATGAAGTGTCCTGTAAATTTCAATTATGTCCAATTGCTCTAACGTATTATTTAAAGCTGGTATTTCTTTGTTTATTTTCTGTTTGGATGATCTGTCCATGGCTGTCAATGGGGTGTTTAAGTCCCCTAGTATAATTGTGTTTTTGTCAGTTTCTCCTTTTAGATCTGTTAGTAGTTGCTTTGTAAATTTTGGTGCTTCTTGGTTGGGGGCATATATATTAATAAGTATAATATCTTCTTGTTGTATTATCCCCTTTATCATTATGAAATGCCCATTTTTGTCTCTTATTATCTTTTTGATCCTGAAGTCTGCTTTGTCAGATATAAGTATGGCTACACCTACTTTTCTCTGGCTGCCATTTGCTTGGAGTATTTTTTTCCACCTTTTCACCTTGAATCTTTGTCTGTCCTTGTGGCTGAGGTGTGTCTCTTGTAGACAGCATAAGGTTGGCTTTTGTTCTTTAATCCAGTTTGCTACTCTGTGTCTTTTTATTGGTGAGTTCAGTCCATTTACATTTAGGGTGATGATTGATATATTAGTATTTCCTATAGCCATTTTATCTTTTGTTTTCTGGTAGCTTTTTTTTTTCTTTTAAATTGCTTCTTTGCATTTTTCTTCCCATTGATTATTTTAGTTTGATGCTGTTTATCCACTGTTTTATTCTGTATTCTCTTCTTTTATTTTTATGTGTCCCAGTTCTAAGTTCTTTTTCAGTGCTTACCATGAACTTTATATAAAAGAAAGTTTCATATATGCAGTGATTCTTTTTCTTAAGGATGTTTCTTATCTCCATTCTCTTTGGAAACTTAAGTCTTTACTTCCTTTCCTTTTTATATTTTTGTTGTTCCAGTTTATCCCTATTTACTTTTACTTTTTGTTTCAAGTCCAATAGCCTCCTTCAGTATTTTTTTAAATGCTGGCCTTGTGCTGGAGAATTCCTTCAGTTTTTTTGTGTGTCTGCAAAAGTCTTTATTCCTCCTTCATATCTAAAGGATAACTTTGCTGGGTATAGGATTCTTGGCTGGTAATATGTCTCCTTTAATATTTTGAGTACTTTGTTCCATTCCCCTCTGGCTTGTAGAGTTTCTGTTGAGAAATCTTATGAGAGTCTGATGAGCTTTCCTTTATAGGTTATGGTGTTCTTTGTTCTGGCTGCCTTGAGAAGTTTTTGTCTTTGACTTTTGACATCTTCAGTATAATGTGGCTTGGAGAGGATCTGTTGGGATTCAAGTAGCTAGAGGTCCTGTTTCCTTCTTGGATTTGAGGTTCCAGTTCTTGCCATAAATTTGGGAAGTTCTCATCTACTATTTGTCTGAGTAGATTCTATGTGCCCATCTTGTCCTCTGCTCCCTCTGGAATACCTATTATTCTTATATTAATTTTTCTAATGGATTCAGATAGTTCTTGTAGATATCTTTCCTTTCTTTTAGCATTTAGGTCTCTCTCTTCTTCATTCTGTGACATTTCCAAATTTTTGTCTTCAATTTCACTAATTCTTTCCTCCATCTGGTCAGCTCTGCTTCCTATGCTAGCTATTTCATTTTTCATTTCTTTTATTGTGTTATCTCCAGAATTTCTATTTGCATCATTTTCATAGATTCCATTTCCTTTCTGAGCTCACTTAGCTTCTTCTGTGTACTCTGCCAGTTTTCTCTGATCTCTTTATTTTCATAATTGCAACTTCAAATTCTCTGTCATTTAGCTCATACAATTCCATATCTTCAAGTTCCTTTTCTAGATATTTTTCTCTTTCTTTCTGAGCTCCTTTGTTCAAAGGGGTATTTGTCACTGTTGGAGCATTTTGTTTCCTGGACGTGAGGACTTTTCCCTTGGTAGATGTGAAGGTATCTTTCTTTTACTTCCTAGCTGGTGTTAGTGTTTTATAATATTCCCTTTTATTTATTTCATTTTTTCACAGTGGGAGACTTCCTAGGAGATGGGCTTCTCTTTGACTTGTTGCCCTGATCTTTGTATGCCTCCTCTTTGGGAAGATATAGTGCGTGATGGTATTCTATGCCTCTGAGATCCCACTGCTCTCAGAATCTGCCACACCTAGATCCCACTACTGGCTTAAGCAGAACAAGTAGAGGCAGGGTTTATTGGGAAAGGCACAGGTCTGATTGTGTCACAGGGTAATGGTGGCTTCCCAGCAGCAGCTCATTGAAGGCCTGCCTTGGGTTAGGCCTGCGGGGAAAGCCCTGGGAGACAACAAGGGGAAGCTGGGAAAGCTGGGATGGCTCAGCTGGTTAAGCGCTCGCTTTGAAGCCCCGAGGACCGAAGATCGAATCCTGGCTCCAGCCCAGGTGACCCAAATGCTGAACTGGGGAGTTCCCACAGTTCAGTTCTCTCTCTGTCTCTGTTTCTGTATCTCTCTCTCTCTTTCTGTCAAAAACAAATTAATTAATTAAAACAACAACAACAACAACAACAAGGGGAAGCAGCCAGGCTCCATGTCCAAGGCCACGCAGTGCTCTGGTTGGAGCCTCACCTCACTGAGGGCCACTCTGTGCCTCAGCCGCCAGCACACTCCCGGTGTCGGCACTCTAGCCACTGGAACACCCACCACCGACTCCAGTTGCCGACCTCACACTCCATTGGCCCCCAACTCCAGCTGCCAGACTCAGGAGCCAGCAGCTGGATCGTCACTCCGGTCACCTGCACTGATCTCTGGCTGCTGCTGGGGCCTCACTCTGGCCTCCTGCCCCGGCCTCCTGTCCCACGCTCCGGCCTCTTGCCCCAAGCTCTGGCCGCCCTCCCCATGCCTGGGCTGCACCCCCCGCACTCCCAACGGGGCCTCTCGCCACCATCAGCTGCGCCCGCTTTCTCCATCCAACCCACAGTCTGGCGTCTATGCCTCCACCTCTGTTTGTTCCAGGCCTCCCACCTGCCCAGAGTCGTTCTGCTCCTGGACCCGCGTCCCCACGCTGCCACCTTCGTCAATCTCTCCTCTGCTGGACTCGGGGCAGCCTCTAGGGTGGTCACTAGGTGGGTCTCTGGGTCGCGCTCTGGGGCGGGTCTCCACACGGCTCACTTTCCTTCTCTCTAACTCGCCTCCATTTCTCCAGCTTTAGGGATTTTCTTGGGTCTCTCCACCGAGGCTATGTGCTACTTAGGGATTCTCTGGTTGAATTTTAGTTGTTTAAATTGTTGTATTTCCAGGAGAGGTTTCAAGAGCCCCTCTCATGATGCCATCTTGATGACATCTCCCTGAAAAAATTTTTCAAGATTTATTTTATTTTATCGACAGAGAGAAAGAAAGAGAGACAGAGAGAAGGGGGACTGCCCAGAGCAGTCTCCATAGTTGTACATCATCAATTTTTGACATGGTTTTGTTCCACACCAGGCCAGGGCCCTCCTGCATGGGAGGCACACCTGCTTGAGCAAGGGACCAAGCCAGGGGCAAGAACCAAACTGGGGACCTCCTGCAGGGGAAGCACACCCCAGTTCAGCATATGGGTTTGCATGGGCTGGGGCTGGGATTCGATCCTTGGCCCCCAGGGCTGCCAAGCAAGCACTTAACTAGCTGAGCCATCCTGGCTTCCCTTGAAATTTTTTAAATAAAAACTTGGAAACAAAAAAATGTAGCAATGTAAATGTATAACAATACCCTCTTTCTACCCTGTCTTTTATAGCAGGCAAACTCCTGTTGATTGCTCAGGATCCAGCTCAAATGTCACTTTTTCTGTAAGCTTAATCAGACTCCTTTAAAGAGGGTTAGCCATTTTCTTTTCTGGGCAATGATACAGGAAAAAGAAATGGAAGGCATTTAGGCTAGAAAGAAGCAAATAAAATTATCTCATTTTTTAGATGACATCATGTATATAAGAAATTCTAAGAAACACACACACATACACTATTATAATCAATCAACAAGTTCAGCAACCTCACAAAATACAAGATCAATATACAAAATGCAGTTGTATTTTCACTTATTAGCAATGAACAATCTGAAAAATAAATTAAGAAAGTTATTTCATTTACAATGGAATTATAAAACAATCCATTAACACTAAAAGAATAAACTACATAAAAATAAATTTAATATGTTCATAGATTGGAAGACAATATTGTTAAGATGGCAATATTTTCCAAATTGATCTATAGATTCCATGTCATTCTCTTAAAAATTCTAGCTGTTTTTTCTATAGAAATTTACAAACTGGTTTTAAAATTCATATGGAAATTCAAGGGACCCAGAATAGCAGACACAGTCTTGCAACAACACAAAAAACAAACAAACAAAAACAAGAAAACAAAGTTGGGTGACTCAGACTTTGTGCTTTCAAAACTTACTACAAAACTACAATAATAAAGACAGTATGGTCCTAGCTTATAAAAAGATGAATGGAGCAGGATTGAGAATCCTGTAATAACACCTCACGTTTCTTTCTTGTCAATTGATTTTTGACAAAGGTGCCAGTACTATTCAATGGAGAAAGGGTGGTCTCTTCAACAAATGGTACTGGGACAATTACATAATCACATGCAAAAGAATAAAAATGGACCACTTACCTTATATACAAAAATTAACTAAAGTAAACCTTGGACTGAAATAAAAGCACTCAAACTGTGATAACTGAAGCATAAAACATAGAAGTAAATTTTTGTGAACTTAGGTTAGGCAATGGTTTCTTAGATATAACACCAAAAGCACAAGTTATAAAAGAAAAAATAAATCACATTTTATCAAAATAAATTTCTGTGTGTGTCAAAGAACACCATTAAAAGAGTAAAAAGACAACCCACAGAATGGGAGACAATATTTTCAAATCATAAGGGATTTGTATCTAGACTATACAAAGAATCCTTACAAATTAATAAAGAGATAATCAATTTTACAATAGGCAAAGAACTTCAAAAGAAATTTGAGAGCTTGGCTTTTTCACAAATCCAGATGCTATTCTATTAAAAACATATTAAGCAAAGAGTTTAAACTCATGAAACAAGTCTACCCCGCACCCGTAGACTTGGGGTTTTTTCTGGGCATCAAGAAAATAGATTCAGGAATCCCTGAAAGTATGATGTTTCACCCAATAGATGTGTATGACTCAAAGGACTTTGAGTTTGGATTCACTGGTGTTAGCAATTTTCAACTAGGAATCCTTCCCACCTGCAGAGTTGACCCTGAAATTTTGTTAATGACACAATTTCCCACAGGACTTCAAGGGCATGCATTGGCTCTGCCAACCAGACTCATGGTCAATGTTGTTTCACTGGCCTATTTGGACTGAATTTTGACCAGAAAATAGAAATAATCAAAATTTTAATGAAAAAAAAAATTCTAAAGAAAGATTAGTCATTTCTTGGGTCTTTCCTTGAGCCACAAGAAAATATACCTTTGATTCAGCCAAGTCACAAATAATCTATTGATATCCTTGGTTTTAGGTTTGGTCTCTAGAAAAGATTTCTGAACATTAAGACCTCTAGTGGAAGCTGTCAGTAAATATATTAAGATATCCGTGTCCTCCATAGTTACAAGCCAGATCATATTGAGTACATGTGTCAAATACTTTCCAACAGGCTGTCTGCAAAGATTGCATTCACTAAATTCACTTGAAATCAGTTACTTAGAATACAGAATGTATTTTCACATAGAAACAGTTACCTTATTTTGCTGTGTATAATGCACTCCAGTGTATAATGCGCAGCCATGTTTTTGGCTGAAACTTTTAGGAAAAAATGTTTTGTTTTAATTTTTTAATTCAAATTTTTATGTATTTATATTTAAGTACTTGGTTTTGTTTTGGGGTTTTGTTTTGTTTTTTTTTGTATTATAAGGGAATTTTAGCGTTCATTTTTAAAATGTACAAGACATTTTATGTAACGAATAAGTACAAAATACAAGAATAAATTTAACTATAAAAATACAATTATTGTATTCCAGGGTATTATTTTGCATATGGATATCGCCATTGCTTTGTAGAGTTACTCTTTTAACTTATAAGCATAAATAAAAGAATTAAAAATGTTTATATAGAAACAGAACTCGAACTAATAAGGATACATGTGTCATATGCATCCTTATTTTTCCCCTCACAAATTTGGGCAAAAAAGTGTGCCTTATATACAATAAGATGTGATATTCCTAAAGTGACCAACTCATGTTGGTTAGCAGGGACTTTTCCAGTTTTAGCATTGATAGTTCCACTTTCCAGAACACTCTCAGTCCTGGGAAATCAAGACTGCTGGTCACTCTGCTTATTCTGATGTTTATGTTTCCAGATGAGCTCCCAGAAGCCCTCGGTACAGCTGAAAGTTAGTCCCAGTCGTGGAAAGGTTCTGAATCATGGATAAGGTAAGGCACTCTGGTGTGTTGGAGCACTTCAGGGCTGATGAAGGAAAAGCCAGGACCATGAGATGGCAGTATTGCACAACATGCTTATTGGGCAGCACTGGAACGCAGGGGCAGGAGAGGCTGTTCCTCACGGAGGACCGTCCAGAGACAGAGGTGTGGGGCCACCACCCAGAAGGGAAGAGGGCCCCCTCAAGAAAGGGGGGAACTGGAGAAGGAGCTCTATGTCTAGGCAATGTCACTCAGCAGCAAGGTGGGAGTCCCTGCGTCAGAGAGCTCAGGAGAACAGCAATGTTTGGGGGTCTTTTATAGCTGTGAGGTTTATCTTATATGTGGTTACTAGTTGCTGGATACAGCTTCATGAGGTATGAAAAGCAGGCCAGCTCTAGATGGCTAAAAAATGTTTATTTGGCCTACATTTAAATCAATTGGATGAATAAGAATGTAACTTCATTGCTAATGGGCTTTAGGCTAACAGCCCTAACCTGCTGTAAGGAGATAAATATAGGGGCCAATGTACAGAGTTCATTGCTAGACCACTGGAATAGCGTATGCTTTCAGATTTCTAAACATGGGTATCGAAACACATACCTCTCCTGGAAAAACAAGGATTTTCCTCTGCAAATGAACTTCTGCCTCCCCCTCTGACAATACTTGGTCTTCTTTCTTCAAACTCCATTGAGGAGTGTTTCTCATGACCCGGGGAGAATGATCCAACATAAAGCAAACAGAGATACTAGCAGTAAAGAAAAGGTCAGGGATTCTGAAGTGAAACAATAAGACAGGCTTGGGCAGAAAGAAGAACTGATAGAACATTTGATGTGAGGCACAAAAACATTGTTCTAGGACACAAGAAGAACTATAACAAGACCTGTAAGTTAGAACATTCTTACTTTGTAAAGATGAATATTTTAAGCAGTTTTTATCCAGACTATCTCCACATCTCACCCTTTTTCATTGGCAGAAATACCCTCTTCTTTGTGGTGTCAGTGGGATGTGGCACACCAACCCTCACTAGGGAAACTCAGGATGAAGTCTTCCTGCTTCATGCCCCTTAAAGAGGCAAGGACACATGAGCCAACATGGCCTATCAGAAGGGCAATAAAATTTATATTTGCATTATCTATTGGGCTGGGGGGAAATTCTGATATAGAGTGGCTTAAAACACCCATCATGTTATTCTTTCTCCCGAGTCTGTGGGTTGATAGAGCTCAGCTGGGTTGATATCCATGTGATCTTAGTTGGGGCTGTGGTCACCTGGAGACTCAATTGGGCTAGAATATCCAAGGTAGTTTGTTTATGTATATGACATCTTGCAGAGATGACTGGGAGGCTGAACTCAGTTAAGAAGCTGAGACTTTCTGCAATTTTAGAACTTCCTTATCTCCACTGTGCTCTTTTTACATGGTTGTTCCACGTGGTCTCCTTAATAGGTCTTCTTAGCCAGACTTGTTAAATTGTGGCTTATGGCTCCCAAGAGCACAAACACAAACATTTCCAGGCTTTCTTAAGGACTAAACCCCGAATCAGCTCAGCTTCACTCCTACTTTATTCTATTGGTTAAGATAAGTCACAGATTCAATGTGAAATATTACACACAGGCATGAGTACTGATGAATAGTTTATTGAAGTCCATCACTGGAAAATAGCTGGGCCACCTGATTTTTTCCCCAATAAGTTTAATTAATATTGCTTTATTTTTTATCAACGTTATTTTCAAGTTATCACCTAATAAGTTTGTTGTAAAGATTAAATAAGGCACAGTAAAATCTCTGGTGACTTCCTGCTATGAATGAAAGGAAGTAGGCTCATCAAACTTGAAGATGATACAAAGCTGGTGGGCATAGTAAATTCTGGACACAAAGACTTTAACATGTTGGAAGGACGCGCTGACTCTCACTCCATGAAAATCAAAAGGAGTACAGAAAAAGTCCAACAGCTGGGTCTAAAACTTCGAATGGAAAAGAATAATGATGACAAGAGAGATGTAGAGCTTAACAAAGCAATGTGCAAAATAATGAAAATTTAGGTGACTAATAAAGCTCAATATGAGTCTATACTGTCATGTGGTCAAAAAACAAAAAGTGATCATAGTCTCCATGGACTGAAGCACTAGATTTTAAAAAAAGAATATCTAAAAATCCCACTAATGTTCAAAATATTAGTGGAATATTATTAGGTATCTTGTGGAGAAAAATGACTGGAAGAGGGTTCTGTGATCTTTCAATTTGGAAAATAATGCATAAACAAAGCTAGAAAAATTATTAGGCTGGAGTTTTTGGTCATGCTGAAGGACTTCTCAGTATCAGTAACATGTCTCTAGGAATAGAAAATCTTCAGGAAAAGAGTAATATAAATAAAGGAGTCAATATTTATTTGGCTACAAAAACTTTTTTTTTATTTTTTGTGAAATATTTCCTAGAACCTGTGTTCTGGGAAATGTGCTTCAATAAACATGGTTCCAGGATTAAGGCATTGATATTTGTCTCTTGTCTTCATTGGCCACCCAAGTCTAAAAACCTACTTTTAATTCATGACATCATATTTAAAGGGGGTAAGAGACTAACTGGATATTATTCAGAGGGAAGAGATTTTAATAATGAAAAGATTTTTTTTTTTAAATGTTCCATGAAGACCTGGGGATGCTTCATCTGGAGAGAAAAAAATATGCTTCAGTGGAACATAGTAGCTATCTTCAAATATGTGAAGACTGTCACATACAGTCTGGGTACACCTATTCTTGTGAAGGTTACCAATGGGATGGGGTAGGAGGTTGCAAAGAGAACAATTTTGTCTGTTCAGGTGATGATTTTCCAACTCGGCGGTCCAAAGATGGCAAGAGCTTTGGGCCATGGTTTTGAGCACCTGTCACTCTCAGGGCTTAAAGGAGGTTTAATATTCACTGTTGAAAATGTTGAAGAACAGATTTAAGTAGCAGCCAGATGGTCAGACAAGATGACTTTTAAAGGGTCCTTCCAAACTTGAGATCCTAGGTTTCCAAGACTTGACTCTCAATGTTCTCTATGGGGCCATTACAGTATCATCTTCTCAATTTCCTTGCTGATGACTTCATTTGACTATTTAATCCTGGCATAAGAGGTAATGCCCGTTACCTGGTAGTTGGATTGCATAAGCTAGAGCAAGCTTTATGGATCAAATTATTCATATATCCATAGGAATTTGAAATAATTAACCAAACTATAAGCAGCACTGTTGAATTTCATAATTGGTTGAATATGTAAAACACTCTGTATTACGTCCTTACTTCTTAGGCCAATTTCAATGTATCTATGGAAACTCATCATTTTGTGGTGTCTCCATAAGCAAGATTCCTTTCTGATGGACAAATTTTTGCTTTGATTCTCATTTCTTCTAAAATTGAAGTGATTCAAGCAAGCCATTTAAGATTTCATAATTTTGTTTAACATTTTTAATTTTCAAATAAAATTGTCTTCACTAAGGACAAGTAAGTGACATTTGTTTGCATTGAGAATATAATTTTGTTTAACGTGATCTATTATAGCGTTTGGGTTCAGCCTAGCAAATAATTTATGTATCAGTTTCTTTGCATTGGAAAAAAATACCTATATGCCCAGCTTCCTGCTAGAAAAATAATCTCCCAAATTTTCTTGGATTGTTTAAATCTGTATTAAAATCATGAAGTTATATTCTATTGGGTGTCAAAAATAAAATTAATTTAACCTTCTTTTCCTCTGAGTCTTGACCCTTTTGGAGGGAGAGCTTGGTTTCACAGAGACGACTATTCAAGCTTTGGCCACAAGGTGGTACACTGGTTAAATATTTTCTCCACCTCCCTGGATCACTTACTATCTCACCACTACTCCAAAAATGCTAATTTTATATTGTGTACTGAAAGGCCAATTTTATTCACTTTAAAACAATTGTATTTATCTTAGCATTTGACTCATATTAAATTGTATTTTCTTTCAATTTAGTACATAATTTTCTAATGACCTATGAACTGTTTAGAATGAGTTCCTCATCAATGGAAGTTTATAAGCAGAGGCTGGATAATTGGCAGAGAGAAGTTGGAAACAGGATGACACTTTCCCTCTAAATTTACCATCTCTGTGTGCAGGATTTGCTAGCTAGGAATGTTTTTAAATAGTTGAGAACTACTTGATTGAAAAGTATATGAAATTCAAATTTCAGTGTCCACAAATGAAGTTTGTTAGAGCATACATAGCCTGCTTATTTGTTTGACACTGTAGCTGGCTGCATTTTTGCTGCAAAGGTGGAGTTGGGTCATGATAAAAATTTCTGAGGCGCTCTCGCTGCTCTACAGAGCCTAAAATAGTTACTCTCTGATCTACTCTACAGACTATTCATCTTACTAATTGTCCTACATAGGCAGACGTCACTGAAATATAATAACATAAACAGGAATTATAAATTCTAAGCAGCATGGTTCAGACTTTGGCTTTCAATCTTTTTGCACAAGGGATTTGGAGAAACCCAAACCAGGGAATGCTAGAGGAGATATTTTTAGAGGGACCCAGGTGCTCTGACTGTGCTCTTTAGGCAAAGTTTCTTAGATTCTACAGAATAGATTGTGTTCTTTCCTGGACCATTCTTATCAGGATGCAGATCCCAGGTGAGGCCTGGGAATTGCTTTGAGAAGTGTTGCTCACTCCTTTCACTTAGGTATAGAAATCTATAGGACTGAAAATAATAATCATAATATTGTATAATAACAGGGTGAAAAAGGAAGGGGGCCGTAGAAGGAGGAAGCTGCCCAGGACAGCGATAAATCAAGGCACCTGATGAATCTCCCTCCCCTCAGAAAGGAGGCTGTCGTGGCTGAGAGGCTGTAGGCTTAATTGTTGTTAATTGACCACAACTGACCAAGAGCTGCAAGCTGGCATAGATGCAGGTAATTGTTGGTGATGGGCCATAATTGACAGGGGGGCATAGGCCCTCCTACTATCTTCCAAGCAGGGGTATAAAACAGGAGGAGGATGGGGAAAGCTGGGACGGCTCAGCGGGTTGAGCGCTCGCTTTGAGGCCACGAGGACCGAGGATCGAATCCCGGCTCCGGCCCAGGCAGGACCCACGTGCTGAACTGGGGAGTTCCCACAGTTCGGTTCTCTGGCTGTCTCTGTCTCTGTCTCTCTCTCTATCTGTCAAAAGTAAAATAGAAATAAATATGCACTGAAGATAAAATAATTA